>OZ022238.1:22809783-22969783 GCA_963978895.1 Erpobdella octoculata | reverse complement strand
GAAATGAAATGAAATGAAATGAAATGAAATGAAATGAAATGAAATGAAATGAAATGAAATGAAATGAAATGAAATGAAATGAAATGAAATGAAATGAAATGAAATGAAATGAAAATATAAAATTAATATTAGTTGCAAATCTTCATTGTTGCAAGAACTGTCGAAATTCTCAATTTTTATAAATTTTCATAGAATCTGACATTTGCAAGCAAATCATACTTAGATTTTACTAATCATTCTAAAATATATTTTTTTCTTTTATAAAAACTTATTTTTTGAAGCCTTATTTAAATGTTTTGTAGTTTGGAAATTTTAAAAATTATTTCAAAAATTTAAAACTATTTGTAATTTTGATTCTTTTGTTATTCCAGTGGAAGTCTGTCAAACTAAAGTGACTTTGGCCAAAGAACTCTGTGAAGGTAAACATTTGCAATTAATTAAAAAAGTCTGTAATTAAACGCTGTTTCTTATTTTAAAATTTACGAAAAATAATAGAAAAATTATTGTAGTAATGGGCTTAATTCAAAAAATTAAAAAACGTCTGTTTTAAAATTTAAAAAAGATGGAATTCTTATCTACAGAGCAAACTCGTTAACCTCAACACCGCGGAATCTTAGGGCTAAAGATTTACTAAATATATACGCTTTTTAGATAAAGCAACGACTATAGTAATATTTCCATTACATTTTAACTTCACTTTAAAAAACAAAGGTAAAATCATAAAACCTAAAAATGAAATTCATTGCTAAAGGGAAAACTTTGGCTCATTATGAGCCCGCCATACAAAATTTGGCTTAAATAAAGCCACTGGTTCAACTGCAATGCAAAATGTCTTATTTTGGCTCAAAGTAGACAATACAAATCAAAAATTGGCTCAATTGAGACGATAAAAGACAGAATTATTTATTGGCTCATTTCAGCCAACGCATGGCCTACACATTTATCATTTATACTTAAGGGATCTTAATAATATATATATAGTGTATATTATACAAATTTATAAATATACATCTGTGAAAGGGAGCTTAACAATACAAATATACACATTTATTTATCTATATATTTATATATATAAATCTCGTGTCATAGTGTTTGAAATTGAACTCCTCCGAATCGGCTGAACCGATTTTTTTGTTATCCATTCAAGTTGCTTATGTTATATACATTATAAAGGAGAATGAACTTATATAGCAAAGATATATATATATATATATATATATACATATATATAATATATATATATATATATATACACATAATATATATATATATATATACATATATATATATATATACATATATATAATATATACATATACATATATATATATATAATATATATACACATATATATATATATATATAAATATATATATATATATATATATATATATATATATATATGTATATATATATATATATATGCCTTTCTATCTTTTGCATTTTCCTATAAAAAAGGACATAATTGCACATCTTTGTTTTTCCAAAACAACCTTTTAAAATAATTTTTTAAAAATATTTTAAATAGCCTAGGACCTGTCCTCAGATTTACCAAATGTACGCCAAAAATTTCATTAAAATCGGTTCAGGCGTTTCGGAGGAGTTCAATTTCAAACACTATGACACGAGATTTATATATATAAATATATAGATAAATAAATGTGTATATTTGTATTGTTAAGCTCCCTTTCACAGATGTATATTTATAAATTTGTATAATATACACTATATATATATTATTAAGATCCCTTAAGTATAAATGATAAATGTGTATATATGTACTATTAAGCTCCCTTTTACATGTATAAATGTGTTTATATGTATTATTAAGCTCCTATTTACATATGTATATGTATAAATGTGTATGTATGTATGTATGTATTATTAAGCTCCCTTTAACATACGTATATGTATAAATGTGTATATATGTATTATTAAGCTTCCTTTTACATATGTATATGTATAGATGTGTATATTATTATATATGCACTCAAAGATTTTTGTTTTATAAGAATTAGAAACTGTTATAACGTTTTTTTAACCAAAATGTGAACAAAATATTTAGAAATTCTGCCAGGCTAATAGATAACTATTTTATACTTTTTAGTGCGCAAGAAAAATCTTGTTATTTGATGGAATTTTTTTGATGTAAATCTTTAAAATTTGCATTGCTGTTTAACTTAAAACGCAATGCAAATGTATGCAATTTCACAATTTTACAGCCGCGGATAAATGCTACAAGAACGAAGATCACAATGATGAAATTTCTGAAAAATGTCTCGATCCTATCGCTGAGTTTCCGTTTTCATTTTACAAAGAAGAAGGACAGACATGTTTGTAAGTTTTTAGAGAATAAAATAAAAATAAACAAACAAATTTTTAAATTGTCATTGTTCTTACCTACGTTTCATGCATTCAAAAGCCATTTAAAAAATTATTGAGCATTTTACACAAAATAATCATAAAATTTGTTTCATTTATTAGAATAAAAAACAAAATTCACGAATGCATTGAAGCTAACGAAGGGTTTTGTGAAAACCAGAGTGATCTTGGACCGGCCCTTATAAAAGTCATCGATCACGCCTGTGACCATCCGGAAGGTTAATTAACTAAAATCATTTTTGTAGATTTATTGTCAGACATAATTATACGTAATTAGGTATAATTTTAGTTTAATGATGTTTAATTAAAAGATGTGCAAATGCGCAAGCTAGTTGTTTTTTTTTTTAAAGATGCTGACACGTTTTGGAACACTCTTGAAAAGGTCGTGAACGAAACAGATACTTTGCAAGATTCTTTGACGGGAAAGCTTGAGTTATGCATCAACGAGACAAGCTCTCATTTTATGAGCCACCCGGGACTAACATTTGTCAAATCAGATCAAAATGAATTTGAAAAGTATTATTTTAATTTTGTCGGAATATTAATCAACAACTAATTAGCAAATAATCAGTTAACCACGGTTAGCAAAATAATAGCACAAATACTTTTTAATGTTTTAAGAATTTTAGGACAACTGTAATAAAAATTTACAGACGACTAAAAAATTACTTTATTAGAAAAATTATTAGCTTGATTACGTTTTTGCTTAAAAAGTTAATTTCTATCACATAAAAAAATATAATATTTTTCCAATCAATCCCTGTATTACCAATAACTCTTCACTATTTATTTACTATACGGTTATACATTTGAAAACAATAAATGTAATTAACGTTTCAATTGCTTAATTTCAGATATTTTCAATCGCTATACGTATGCGCAGTTGCCAGTGTTGCTGATGTGCTGGAATTGAATTATCAAAGCCTGGGCAGATTGTCAAATGTCTTCGTCAATGGAGTGGGGTTTGACGCTAGTGGCGGTCAGTAGTGAATGTGTGTCATTGTCATTAATTAACTTGTCTTGTGTCATTGTCATTTTTTGCTATTTTTGTTTAAAATTTTTAACAAATAAACTTGATACAAATACGAGAAATAAAAATTTAGAATTTTTAGTTTTTTTTAGTTTTTTTGCAATTAATTCCATGTTTCAGTTGTTGAATAATTACAAAACCAAAAATGTCAAAGTATTTTCATTTGGATGAATTATTTGTTGAAAACATAAATAAAACAATTTAGAAAAAAAACTAAAAAAAAAGTTATCAAGACTGGTGAAGTTAATATAAGGGCTTTAATACTTTGATCAAATATTGACAATTAAGTAGATCAATAAAATGACAATAACGTATGATAGTCCTGGCCCTGCCATATAGACCTGCATACACTTGGTATAGGACAAAGTTCAAAAGTTTTTCACTAGCAGACCCATATTGCTGTAAAACGGCACTAGGCGGAATTACTAAAAGTGTGGCATAAGTCCGCCATCTTGAAAATTCAAGATGATAATTATGACCGATAATTATGAATTAATTTATTTTGTAAATCAGACAACATTAATATACTTAATTGGTGTACACAATTTTATTTTTTAAAGCTATTTTGTTTATGATAATTATGAGACTAATATGGTCGACAAAATCCAAAATGGCCGCCGAAAACAGAGAAAATGTTGTCAATAAAGTATGAATTATTCTTTAACAATGAAAACAATAACAAGATTAAATTGTTTGTTATAATTCACCAGTGAAGGTACAAAATACAACATATTTAATAATGTTATGACTTTAATAATAAGCTGGTACGATTTCACCAGAAGCACTTCATTTGCAGAAATAATAGATATAAATTATTTCTGAGACTTAATGTAACGTGTGACAATATATCACTCACTCACTCACTCACGCACTCACTCACTCACTCACTCACGCACTCACTCACTCACTCACTCACTCACTCACTCACTCACTCACTCACTCACTCACTCACTCACTCACTCACTCACTCACTCACTCACTCACTCACTCACTCACTCACTCACTCACTCACTCACTCACTCACTCACTCACTCACTCACTCACTCACTCACTCACTCACTCACTCACTCACTCACTCACTCACTCACTCACTCACTCACTCACTCACTCACTCACTCACTCACTCACTCACTCACTCACTCACTCACTCACTCACTCACTCACTCACTCACTCACTCACTCACTCACTCACTCACTCACTCACTCACTCACTCACTCACTCACTCACTCACTCACTCACTCACTCACTCACTCACTCACTCACTCACTCACTCACTCACTCACTCACTCACTCACTCACTCACTCACTCACTCACTCACTCACTCACTCACTCACTCACTCACTCACTCACTCACTCACTCACTCACTCACTCACTCACTCACTCACTCACTCACTCACTCACTCACTCACTCACTCACTCACTCACTCACTCACTCACTCACTCACTCACTCACTCACTCACTCACTCACTCACTCACTCACTCACTCACTCACTCACTCACTCACTCACTCACTCACTCACTCACTCACTCACTCACTCACTCACTCACTCACTCACTCACTCACTCACTCACTCACTCACTGACATTGAAGAGAATCCAATTAAGTTTACAAAATGCTGACATTGATGCAGGACCATATCCACAGCACCGACATATCCATGATGTCCAGACACGATGGAACAGTACATTTTACATGTTGGAATATATCACTCACTCACTCACTCACGTACTCACTCACTCACTCACTCACGCACTCACTCACTCACTCACTCACTCACTCACTCACTCACTCACTCACTCACTCACTCACTCACTCACTCACTCACTCACTCACTCACTCACTCACTCACTCACTCACTCACTCACTCACTCACTCACTCACTCACTCACTCACTCACTCACTCACTCACTCACTCACTCACTCACTCACTCACTCACTCACTCACTCACTCACTCACTCACTCACTCACTCACTCACTCACTCACTCACTCACTCACTCACTCACTCACTCACTCACTCACTCACTCACTCACTCACTCACTCACTCACTCACTCACTCACTCACTCACTCACTCACTCACTCACTCACGCACTCACTCACTCACTCACGCACGCACTCACTCACTCACTCACTCACTCACTCACTCACTCACTCACTCACTCACTCACTCACTCACTCACTCACTCACTCACTCACTCACTCACTCACTCACTCACTCACTCACTCACTCACTCACTCACTCACTCACTCACTCACTCACTCACTCACTCACTCACTCACTCACTCACTCACTCACTCACTCACTCACTCACTCACTCACTCACTCACTCACTCACTCACTCACTCACTCACTCACTCACTCACTCACTCACTCACTCACTCACTCACTCACTCACTCACTCACTCACTCACTCACTCACTCACTCACTCACTCACTCACTCACTCACTCACTCACTCACTCACTCACTCACTCACTCACTCACTCACTCACTCACTCACTCACTCACTCACTCACTCACTCACTCACTCACTCACTCACTCACTCACTCACTCACTCACTCACTCACTCACTCACTCACTCACTCACTCACTCACTCACTCACTCACTCACTCACTCACTCACTCACTCACTCACTCACTCACTCACTCACTCACTCACTCACTCACTCACTCACTCACTCACTCACTCACTCACTCACTCACTCACTCACTCACTCACTCACTCACTCACTCACTCACTCACTCACTCACTCACTCACTCACTCACTCACTCACTCACTCACTCACTCACTCACTCACTCACTCACTCACTCACTCACTCACTCACTCACTCACTCACTCACTCACTCACTCACTCACTCACTCACTCACTCACTCACTCACTCACTCACTCACTCACTCACTCACTCACTCACTCACTCACTCACTCACTCACTCACTCACTCACTCACTCACTCACTCACTCACTCACTCACTCACTCACTCACTCACTCACTCACTCACTCACTCACTCACTCACTCACTCACTCACTCACTCACTCACTCACTCACTCACTCACTCACTCACTCACTCACTCACTCACTCACTCACTCACTCACTCACTCACTCACTCACTCACTCACTCACTCACTCACTCACTCACTCACTCACTCACTCACTCACTCACTCACTCACTCACTCACTCACTCACTCACTCACTCACTCACTCACTCACTCACTCACTCACTCACTCACTCACTCACTCACTGACATTGAAGAGAATCCAATTAAGTTTACAAAATGCTGACATTGATGCAGGACCATATCCACAGCACCGACATATCCATGATGTCCAGACACGATGGAACAGTACATTTTACATGTTGGAACGTCTACGGGAGCAACAGAAGAATATAGGGTTTCATTCGCTTGAAAATGACATTGCGACGTTAACTCCGAATCAGTGGAATTTTATAGAAAAAAAAATCATCACTCTTCATTTGACCTTTTGAACACGCAACGAAAAAAACAAGTTTAGGAACTTATTCTGTTAAAATGTTGAAAGACCTGACAACCCAATTTCCTGAATTTAAATAAAACAAAGTTTGTGTCTTAGCAACATGTCTTGATCCCACGACAAAGCTTAGTTTTTTCAGCAGTGATGAAAAGCGTAAAAATGCCAAAACATGACGCCTTGATTGGTTTCTCTAAAACGGTTAAAAGCCTTGGAGTTACTTTTTACGAAACAAAAATTTAAAAACAATCTGTTTAGTTTTAATAAACAGGAGTTCTTTTATAAATCGACTTTTGGTTCTTTTAGATTAAACATATGGTCTATGTCAATATATATTTTCTTGTTGCGTAACATCAGTCAGATCTAGTCAACAAAACACAATGTAATCATCATTTGGTAATTAGGCATTAGGCTCTCCCGCTCTAGGTCATTTTCCCGCTCTCGGTTGCCTTCCCACTCCTGCTTGCCCTCCCATTCCCAGTCGTTCTTTCGCTTTCGTTTGCTTTTCCGTTCCCGCTTGTTTTTTCGTTCCCGCTCATACTGCAGTTATCGTTTCCGTTCGCTCTCTCGCTCCGCTCATTTTGTGACCGATTTAAAAATGTTTCACAAAACCTTCTCCGATTGCTTCTCAAGCTTATGTGAAAATTACATAATCTCATATAGCTGAACCGGTTTTTATGTTATTCGTTCAAGTTGCATATGTTATATACATTAAAAGGAAAATGAACTTATCTAGCAAAGATATATATATATATATATATATATAATACATTATTACCAACGACCCCAACCGAGCTATCGAGTTGCTTGAAGCTGACTCACTTGGATACACGCCCATGGGCCAATCCCACTGCGTTATAACCTTGGTTCCCTGTGGCCGGTCTGAACAATTCACGTGTTTCTCCGTCGCACAAACGTTCCATATGGAGAAAAGCTGACTACAATGCGCTGTCATCTTGTATTTCAAACACCGACTGGGAAAACTTATTTGACGGCCTTTCAGTACCTGACACTTATCAGCTTCTTATCGACCGATACAACGAAGCGTTGCACTACACATCCCATCTACAACAACTCCATTTCTCCAGAAAAAGAACCTTGGGTAACACCCGAAGTTTTAAAAGCAGCCAGAGTCAAGCGCCAGGTCTGGGCTAAATACATCGCATTGGGGCGCGACTCTGCAGTTATTCTACGAGAATCTCATCGAGAGGCATGCAAGCGTGTAGCTAAAACAGTCAAGTTGGCAATTCTCACGTATGAGGAACAACTAGTCAGCGTTCCAAATCCAATCCAAAACTTCTTCATTCACATGTCCGTAGCAAGCAGTATGTAAAAGACCACACCAACTCTATCCAGACAGCCGACGGCACCATAACTGCGGACCGTGAAAAAATCTGTTCCAGACTCAATGACTATTTTCAATCTGTTTTTGTCATCGAACCTGAGGGTTACATGCATGTTTTTACAGATCGCACCAAACCAATCTGTGATGTAAATGAAAGTTGTTTTTCTACAGCAATTCTTCAAAAAAGACTCCACAGCTTAGACAAAACTAAATCGATGGGTCTTGACGGTTTGCACTCATGCGTTCTCAGCAATTGCGCAGCTGCCTTTGCCACACCATTGGCTCTCATCTACAAGCACTCCTTCATGTCCGGAGTTATACCGGACACATGGAAAAAATCAAATGTTTCCCATAACTTCAAAAAAGGCAGCAAGCTCAAGCCATCTAACTACAGGCCTGTCTATCTCACTCCTGTGCCCTGTAAAATATTGAAGGGCATTCTACATGAACACATCATGCAGCACTGCGTCGTCAACGGATTAATCAGCAAACATCAACAAGGTTTTCTCAAGAAAAAAAGCTGCTTAACAAATCTACTTGAAACTCGCGACATACTCACCGAGGCTGTTCATTGCGGCTATGTGGCTGACGTAGTATATACAGATTTTGCCAAAGCATTTGACAGAGTACCTCACAAACGCCTACTGCATAAACTAAAAGCTTACGGCATTCGTGGTATGCTACTCACATGGATCGAAGCGTGGTTGAAAGATAGGAAGCAGCGCGTTTTGATTAAAGGCTGTGAGGCCGAGTGGAAGAATGTGACCAGTGCCGTTCCTCAAGGCTCTGTTCTTGGTCCACTACTTTTTGTGTTATATATTAACGACTTACCGGACACTATCACACACCAAATTAAAATGTACGCGGACGACAGCAAAATCATCGGCATCATCAAGTCAGCTTCCGACATCTCATCTCTCCAGGCTGACATTGACCGTGCAGTTGAGTGGTCATTCACTCGGCTAATGCAGTTCAATGTCGTGCGCTCACGCAGAATAACCCATCAATACTCTATGAAACATATTGACGGCACGCGGCGACCACTCGAAGTCACAAAAGTTGAACGTGATCCTGGTGTTCTTGTCTCAGATGATCTAAAGGTCCGAGCACAGGTCGAAAAAGCAACGTCATCAGCCAATCATATGCTCAGCCGATTTAGAAAAGTTTTCCGCAGCTGCAGCCTTATGCTGTGGCGTACACTTTACCTCTCCTACGTCCGCCCACATCTTGAATTTGCTGTTTAATCTTGGTCGCCTCATCAAAAAGGCGATATTAACCTTCTTGAGCAGGTCCAACGTCGGGCAACAAAAATCATTGCAATACTAAGACATCAGCCTTATGAACATCGTTTGCAACAGCTTGGAATCACAACGCTACAAGACCGCCGTTCGAGAGGTGACCTGATCGAGCAGTTCAAAATTGTCCGCAATATTGACGACGTCAGCTTTTTCGTTTCGCAAACTCGAGCAGCCGGTCACACGGCATACAACCTGCGTGGCCACAACTGCAAATTGGAGCGCCAGTATGTCAGAGGTTGCGAAGAGCGATACATGTTCTTCACAAACCGGATTGTCGTTCCATGGAATGCGCTTACGCAATACACAATTGGCGCCCCGACAGTAAACGCTTTCAAGGATCGCATCTCTTAGGAGTCGCGAGTCCTCCAGCCTCTGTCAGTATAGAGGAGCCTGATGTAGCTCCTCTTCATCAAAAATATAACTTTCAGACTTATTAATTTTTTTTTACTAGATTCTATAGACGTTTTTTATATTTTTGGTTCTGATAATAAACAAATTCAATTCATATATATATATATATATATATATATATATATATATATATATATATATATATATATATATATATATATATATATATATAATATATATATATATATATATATATATATATATATATATATATATATATAATATATATATATATATATATATATATATAATATATATATATATATATATATATATATATATATATATATATATATATATATATATATGTGTGTATATATATGTCTGTCTATCTGTTGCATTTTCGTATAAAAAGGACATAATTGCACCTTCATGTTTCTCCAAAATAACTTTTGAAATAATTTAAAAAAATATTTTAAATAGCCGAGGACCTCTCCTAAGACCTACCAAATGTACACAAAAATTTCATAAAAATCGGTTGAGCCGTTTTGGAGTTCAATTTCAAACACTATGACACGAGATTTTTATATATATAGATATATACGTAGGTACAAGCAGGAAAGGGTGGAGAGATGAATCCCCCCACCAAAATATCAATTGATATTTTTTGGGTATATTACCTGGTTTACACACGCTAAAAAATCCAATACGCATTAAATCATCACGAGGTTAATAAGTAAAGTTAAAATTAACAATTTATATACTAAACTCTGTGACAAAACAATGTAATTTTGAAAAACAAAGGGGGGCAAATTGTCTACTAGGTTAAGTAAAGTTAAAATTAAAAATATATATAGTAACCTCTAAGTAAAAAATTTTACATTTTGAAAATCAGGGGGGGGGGGGGCAAATGCTTCCCCTGCCCCTCCGCAATTTACGTCCCTGGTCTGTATGACAGGTCCTGGATTATGACTTTGTAGTTTTTTTAATTATGCATGCTTAGTTTGTTTTAATTGAATTGCCTAATTTATTTAAATATAAAACATTATTTTATATTGATTTTGTTCAGTAAACTTCTGATATTGATTTTGTTCAGTAAACTTCTGTGACGAGCAACTGACACTGCCACGCACTCTCTGTGATGGTGAGTTTGAGTTTAAATTAGAAGTAGGGGAGACCGGGGCTAGTTATAACATTTTCTCCTTTTTTTGATGGATTGACTGAACTATTGAGTACTTTAATTCAAAAAGGCTTTTAAATAAGTAATCAGTTATTTTAAAATTTATTCCCACACTATTTTTTTTGAATCCATAATTAATTTGTTTTTATAATACTTTTTGTGGAGAGTCGCTTGTTACAACTTACCCCGTGTTTGGGGCAAGTTGTATCTCGCGTGGGACAAGTAGTAACGTCATATTAAAACAACAAGCTTCATTATTTAAGGCTTGTATTATAAAATCAACAAACAAATAAATAAAAACGTATTTCTTACAAACTAATGAGGTAAATGCTTAATGTTTTCTTAAACAGAAACAGTCATCTTATGCGTCGCATAGCATTTACTCAGGTTAGCTAAACTAATTAATAAAATCAATCATCAATGTAAGTACTATCATTCGGAAGCTTAATAAATGCATAATAAAATTGATAAAACATTTTTAAATTAGAGACCGTATGATCATGAAATCAAATTTTACGAACTAGTATTTTTTAGGTTTTATGGCAAAAAAGAGTACTCCTGCTGACAACCGATCATGGAGCCTCCCGCGCAATGAGCACTTGAGTTCAAAACCGAAAAAAAATATTTGAAACGGCTGAGTAATTAAGCTGTTACTACTTACCCCCGTTACAATAAATCCTTGTTTTCCTTAACATATTCAAACAATAAATTAGGAAACACCAAAATAGACTGAACAAATAAAATTTGAAACTGTGATTATGTTTAAAATAAATGTTACACTTTATTTGCAAATATATGTTTTTAAGTTATATTATTTTGCACACTGTTGTACAATTATACAAGTATAACTACTTTCATATATTAATAAAACTTACCAAAATGTGCATTACTTATTAACCGAATCCGGTTTAGTATGAACATTAACATTACTAATTTTAGTAATTATTAATTTACACCTTTTATATATTTTCTTAGAATAACAATTAATTAATTACAGCTTTGTAATCTGTGAAGAAAAGAAACCATCAATGACGTCAAGCTTTCACTTCACTTCAATAAAATAAAAATATTTTCATTTTATAATTATAATTATTATGTTAATTTGATGTCATTTTTGTCAAATTAAAGTCAATAATTGTTATAAATGTTTTAGCAGTTTTTTTTTAATAATTCCATATCAAAGCATTCGTTCATTTTTCTAGTTTTTTATGACACAAAACGAGATATTGAAACTCTGAAAAAATATTAAAACAACAACAAAACAAGCATTTTAGTTATTTTTGAGATATCGTAAACATGGGTGAACCTGCGCGATAAATTAATACATTCTTGGTTGTTGATAGTAGCAGTGATACGAAAATCATTTTAGTTTTAGTTTCTATTAGTTTTATTTGGAACCATTCATATGTTATTTAGTTCTAGTTATCGAAAATTTTATTCGTTTAGTTATTATATAGTTTTGTTGTAATTATTCTAGTTTAGTTTAGTCATTATTTAGCTTAGTTTAGACCGACAAAATACTCAATATTTATTAACGAAGTCTTCTGAGAGGTGTTGGTTTAATGCAGGGGTGGGCAACTTCTTAAGTCGACGGGCCGGATATGGGAAAATGAAGTCCTTGGCGGGCCGGATTACTGAATCAATACCTTAATTTCGTATTTATTCACCTATGCAAGAAATAAAAAGTATTTAATGTAAACTTTAAAATTTTAAACTTTAAGTTTAAAGAATAGAGACCAAAAACTGTATTTAATGAATTTAACGTAATGTACTTCAATAGCTGCTGAAGTCAAGCACAATTTAACATGGCACTTACTGGTGTATTATTCAATGTAGAATTATGAGCTTCCTGGTGCAATCGACATCTGCAACACGGTCACCCAGTCTCTTCGGTAGACCAACTTTCTCTCCTGTCAAAGATGGACAACCATCCGTAGTAACACTGGCCATTTTCTGCCATGGTAATTGCATTGTATGCCTATCATTTTCCACACACTTTCAAAAATATCTTCCCCGGTAGTAGTGTTTTTCATTGATTCCATTGAAAGCAATTCTTCTGTGATTTCAAAGTTTTCTGAAATGCCTCGTACAAAGATGAGCAACTATGCAGTGTCATCGATGTCAGTGCTTTCATCCAATGCCAAGGAAAACAGCTGAAATGAAGGTCTCCACCAATTGCTTCAATGCGGCGAGCCACAGTTTTTCTTGACAAACTAACTTCTTCAAACTTCTTTCTTTGTTCTGGACAGACTTGATCAGCTACATCGAGCATGCATTTTTTGACAAATGCATCATCACAGAACAATTTGCTGTGCTTAGCAATGTTGTATGCGACCACAAAGCTGGGATGAGTAGCAGCTTTCTGGGCTAATTTGGCTTTTCCAAATACATTCTGCTGCTTTACAAGTTTTCTGTCTAGTTCTGTTGCTTTTGCTAGCCGTTCCGCTGCTAATAAAGTACTGCCATAGCCTGCTTGTTTCGTGGCATAATGTCGGCTAATGTTGTACTCTTTCAACACGGCAACACCTTCATTGCACAGCAAACATACTTCTTTCTTGCCGACTTCTGTGAAAAAGTACTTAGGCATCCAATCTTTATTAAATGCGTGACACTCGCTGTCAACTTTCCGTTTCTTGGCAAAATCCATGGTAAAAATGTTATTGTAAATTCTAAATCTAACTCTGACCGAAAAAAAAGAATCGAAGAACCAAAAACAGAAAGAAAACAAAAAAAACTAACAGTCACTATTACTGCGACGTAATAAGCAAGTAGTGGGAGATTGCCGCAGAATGTGACCGCGGGCCACATTATCATGTACGACCGGAAACAATCTGCGGGCCAGTAAAAATCCCGTCGCCGGCTGGGTTTGGCCCGCGGGCCGTTAATTGCCCGTCCCTGGTTTAATGGTTTAAACACCGGTTAGGATATCCGGGTTCGATTCCTAGTCCGAGCACGTAGTTTTCTTGAGCATGCATTTTTTCTGGAGTCGCTACGTCGAATAATTCTTTATAGTTTCATAGTTTGTTCTATTTGTCCATAAAATTTTGTTTCTTAATAAAATAATAGATTATAAAAAGTATTTTTGAAAGTTTTGTTCGCACGGTTCGTAAACAAACGTAAAAGTTGGTTTCGGTAAAAATGCCTGGGGCAAAAGGTAGAAAAGAGGTTGGACAGGAACGGACGGCACTTGCTGAATTGCTGGGGCTCCATTTATGTGAAGGTTGTTTAAAGACGAACGAGGAGTGCATGAAGAGTTTGATAGATGCAAAAAAAGTAGATGAGCCGAAAGAATACCAGTTAATGGGTATAGCAGATAACCTTCGAGCAGTTAAAGAAATTCTGACCAATAACAACAAATTAGCTGAAGCTTTAGAGGACCAGAAAAGATATCTCCAGGGGTTATGAAAAAAATTGGATAATCTCAGCAAGGACTCAATGGAAGGACTCAAGGAAAATCAACGGGCAACCAAGGAGTGGTCTAGTTTGTTCAAAGAAAATCAGTTGATGAAAAAAGAGTGGTCAAGCCTGATTAAAGAAAATGTGGAGGTTCTGAAAACAGATGTTGAGGCGGTACAGAGGACTGTGGTGAGTAAAATTGATGTAAACAATGAAAGATTGAAAGGACAAAATAATATTGTGGTTTACAATATGCCTGAGGATGATGATGGTTCAAAAGTCAAGGACAGGGAAACAGTTTTAAAATTATTAAGAGAAGTTACAGACAAAGAGATGGATAATGACATTTTGGAAGTTTTTAGATTGGGAAGGAAAATGGAATCTGCCAGAAAAAACAGACCATTACTAGTCAAGTTTGTGAACCAAAGCACACAGAATATTGTGCTTGAAAATAGTTTTAGACTGAGGAATAGTGAAGATTTCAAAATGATAATTTTAAATCAGGATCTTGCAAAAGAGGATAGAGTAGAGTGTTAAAAGTTATTGGAGAATAAAAAGAATGAAGTTGGCCTTAGAGATGATGTAAAAAATTGGGTATTCAGAATAAGAGGGAGACCTGGAAGTTTTAGTGTTTTAACTTTCAGGAAGAAAAATTTATAAAAATGAGCAGTTCAAGCCATAAAGCTAGAAGAAGCTGCATTTATGTTTGTTACACCAATGCAGATTGTCTTTGTAATAAGTTTATGGAGCTACAGGTATTCTTGGAGTCTGTTAGTCCTAGTCCAGATATAATAATTATAACAAAAAATTTTAAAGTCTCTCAACAGTTGTCTGAATTAGGTTTGGATGGTTATCAGGTGCTAACTTCAGGTTTTTTTAAAGTGGGCCACAGAGGTATAATGATGTTCTTCAGAGATAATGTTGCAGTTGTGGAGGTGTGCATGACTTCCCTTTTTGAAGAGAAGTTGTGTGCAAAATTGATTATTGAAAGTAAAGCTTTTAACATTCTGTCGGTTTATAGAAGCCCAAACGGCTCTGATGATAATGATAATAAGTTTGTTTGTTTATTGAAAGAGTTTGCTGCACTAAAAGGTGATCATCTAGTTTTGGGAGATTTCAATTTTCCTAATATCAATTGGGAGTTAAGAATGTGCTTGGGATCAAAAGAAAAAATTGAAAACAGATTTCTAAAGTTTATTGATGATAGATTTTAGATTAAACATATATCAGAACCTACGAAAACAAGAGAAGGACAAACACCTCATATCTTGGATTTGATTTTAACTTCTAAAGAGAACATAGCAAATATCGAATATTTTTCACCTCTGGGTGGCAGTGATCATTCAGTTATCGGGTTCAGTGTTGATTTAGAAATGTTAACTTGTGGAGCAATGCGCAGGTTATGTTACGATCTTGGTGATTTTCAAGGATTGAACGAATTTCTGGCCGGTGTTGTCTGCAAGGGTGAAGGGTAACTTTTCTTTGGAATCAGAGTGGACGTTTCTTCGCAACACATTGAATGATCTTACTGCGATGTTTGTTCCTACGAAGGGTGCTGGGAATAAACGAAGTTTTCGTATCTCATCTGAATTGTTGAAGCTTATTCGACTGAAACATCACCTATGGAAGCGGATATATAAATATGGAGAAATTGAAAAACTTTTGTTGTTTAGGAAAATTAGAGATAAAGTAAAGAATGACACAAAACAGTTGAACATTGAGTCTCAAGACAGAATTGCAGAAAGTTACAGTGATAACCCAAAATACTTCTGGAACTATGTGAGGAAAAAAACTAGAACTCGAGATAAAGTTGGAGTTTTGGACACCGACAGTCGAGATTTGCACGAAAACATTGATAAAGCAAATGCTTTTGCAAAATATTTTTCTTCAGTATATGTTACAGATGGGGATTTTTCTGGAGAAAAGTTTTGTTGTCCAGGTGTACCTGTAGGTGGCATGCAGGAACTGAAAATAGATGCCTGTGTTGTGTACAAAAAGCTGAAAGAATTAAACAAAAGCAAATCTGCAGGTCCGGATGGGATTCATCCGAGAGTTTTGTGGGAAACCAGAGAATCAATTTTCGAATATCTAAGCTACATGTTCGAAAAGTCCATAGAGTTTGGAGAAGTAGTCAACGATTGGAGAACAGGCGACGTGGTCCCCATATATAAAAAGGGTAGCAAAAGTAAAGTAGAGAATTATAGACCAATTACCTTGACTTCTGTCTGTTGCAAAATTCTGGAGTCGATTGTTAAAGACCACATCATGAGTTACTTCTTGCAGAACAATTTATTTACTCGTTGTCAGTATGGTTTTCTCCCTGCAAGATCTACGACTTTGCAGCTCTTGAGGTTTTTGGATAAACTGACAGAGGCTATTGATTTAAATAAGGTTGTTGATGTCTTATACACAGACCTGGAAAAGGCTTTCGATAAAATCTCACACAGCAAGCTTTTATATAAATTGGAGCAATATGGGGTTCATAAAAACTGCTTAGATGGATCGAAAACTATCTAAAAGGAAGAACCTTTAAAGTCAAACTAAACGATGATACATCAATGCTAATACCGGTTTTCAGCGGGGTTCCTCAGGGAAGTGTTTTGTGTATGGTTTTCTCCCTGCAAGATCTATGACTTTGCCGCTCTTGAAGTTTCTGGATAAACTGACAGAGGCTATTGATTTAAATAAGGTTGTTGATGTCTTCTACACAGATCTGAAAAAGGCTTTGGATAAAATCTCACACAGCAGGCTTTTATATAAATTGGAGCAATATGGGGTTCATAAAAAACTGCTTAGATGGATCGAAAACTATCTAAAAGGAAGAACCTTTAAAGTCAAACTAAACGATGATACTTCAATGCTAATGCCGGTTTCCAGCGGGGTTCCTCAGGGAAGTGTTTTGGGGCCTTTACTGTTTATTGTCTATATTAATGATATACAGATGGCATGTGAGGACTTTTTTCTATTCGGTGATGACACAAAACTTTACCGGGTTATTGAAGGCACTGACGATGTTTCCAAACTGCAAGCAAACATTAACAAAGCAATGGAATGGTTTTGTAGATGGAGAATGAGTGTTAACTTGAATAAATGTTGTCTATTGAGAGTGGGGAGAAAAAAACAAAAGAGGTAACCTACAAACTGTTGGATATAGCAGGAGTGAGCCATGAAATACCTATAACAAATAGTGTCTCAGATCTTGGCGTTGTGATTGATGCGGGACTGCAGTTCAAGGAGCACATTGAAAAAAGAGTAAATAAAGCCAACAGCTTGCTGGGTGTAATTGCAAGAAATTTCAAATATTTATCCGAGAGGGCATTTGTGTGCCTTTATAAATTTCTGGTTAGATCTCAGTTGGAATATGCGACCCCGGTCTGGAATCCATATAGGCAAGGCTTAATAAAAGCAATAGAGAAAGTCCAAAGAAAAGCAACAAGACTGGACTTGGCATGTAAAGGTCTGAGCTACGTAAAAAGACTAAAGCAACTGAAACTGCATTCGTTGGTGTATAGAAGGAGACGGGCAGATCTAATCTTACTCTATGATATGATGTCTGGTCGATTGCGGGAGGAGCATTGCCCTGCTGTGAAACTCTGTAGAGAAGTAAGAACTAGGGGACACGACTTCAAGTTGACCACTACGTTATCACATAAAGACTGCAGAAAGTTCTTCTTCAGTAATACAGTCGTGGCTGACTGGAACAGTCTGCCGGGAAAAGTTGTAGAAGCGACAAACATTTCTATGTTTAAATCTTTGAAAGATAATTATTATGGCGATTTGGTTTTTAATTGCTGATGTTTTCAGTTTTGCTCAGAACTTAGAATAGGTAGAATTTGGACTGTTTTTGTTTGTATTGTCTTTATTTAATGAATTTCATTTTTCGGCGAAGGGCTTGCCCGTGCTGTCTTAAATAAAAAAAAAAGAAACTAACTCAATTTTTTTTTCATATGAATCACATAATTTTTTTTTATGATTTTGAAGATGAGTTTTTAGATTAGTTGGATTATTAGTTGATACAAGCATTTCACATTTTTAACCATTGGCTAATACCACGAGTTATTTACTTTTGTTCAATTTTTCTTCAGTTTATAATAGGTCCACACATTGATACCACTGTTTAACTGAACTTGCTATTTTAGTATCAGTTACAAAAACAACGCACTAATTTATATCAAACATGAAAAATAAAAAAAACTTCCTAATCATGCCAGGCTTATAGGAAAATTATCTTATACTTTGTAGTGCTCAAGAAAACATTGTTTTAAAAAAATTGTATTTTTTATGATGTCAAATTATTTTCTACTATTAAGTTTTTGATGGGAACAATTTTTTAATCATTTCAGCTTCTATATTAAATGTATTGTGTCGATTTAAGATTTTAAATAGCTGATAACCTGGGAGGGGAGTAGTTTCCAAAATCATTCTAAAGCTTTGTCTTTATTTATTTTATATAAAAAATTGTCTACATTTTTGTTTCCAAAAATAGCTGATAAACGAGGGAGGCGGTTTTCTACGAGAATGGCAGAATTTCTAAATAAATTGTTTACATTTTGGTAAAAGACCTTATAATAGTTTCCAAAAATTGTCTAAAAGTCAAAATCTATACTCTTTTGCCACCAAAAATAGCTGATGACCGGAGGGTAGTCAGAGGTACAATTTTTAACACTTTTCTAAATCTTCGTCTTTATTTATTTTATAAATTTTTCCCCAAAAGGGGCAACCACCCCCTGCTCCTCCCCATTAATCGAAAGGTAGGATGGGCAGTCTGAGGTACATTTTCAACAATTTTTTGAAACTTTGTCTTTATTTATTTTACATGAAAAACTTTTTTTTAAATCCTCGAGAGGCAACCCTGCTCCCCCCAAATGATGCCCCTGGTAGAATATTGCATTGTCATCGAGTACAAAACTATATTAAAGGTTTCAGTTCATAAGTTAGTTGCGATGTGGTCAAAAATTTGATTTCAGATTTATCTGGACAGAAAGACAAACATAGACAGACGTAGTAAAAAATTAGCGCTGCTACAATAGCGGTAGCGCGGCGCTACCGTTTTAACAACCCTTCAAAACAGTTCTCGTAGATGGACCATTTATTTTCTTCTAATTGAATTTCATATTTACACTTCATATTTTAAAACTTTCAATAAAACTAAAAAAATTATTTAATTGGATGTTAAAGACAACAACATAGCAACTAGCAACGTTATAACCAACGTTAAAACTGATTACTATTTTACAACATTTAATTTGGAATTTCCAACAAACGCTGTATCATTCTTTTCATTCTTTTTCTGGTATTTCTTGAAGTACATGCCACTGGGCAATAGGTCTTCTCGGGTTAGCTAGCATGTCACTCCAGTGTCTCAGCTCAGTTCCAGTAGCCGTGCAACCAAGTGTGACTATACCAATGGGATCTGATGTGCCAATACGATCGTAATCAACCACAGTAATGATAAGACATGTTTTCTGTTTATGAAAAAATGATCAGTCAATCAACCAATTTATTAAACTTTTATAGGGCTATTTCCTTGGCATTCAATAGCGCTTGGACACGAACTTATTAAACAGATAAGTTTTAAGTCTACGACGGAAAACAGTGAGATAAGTAGATTTAGTAAGAGAAGTAAGAAGAGAGTTCCAGAAAAAGAAACCAGAGTAAGAAAAAGGGCGTTTAGCAAAAGAATGCTTAACAGAAAAGATACGAAAGTGGTTAAGAGAGGAAGATCGAAGACGAGACTTAGGAGGGATTTGTATTAGGTTAGGTAAAGTAGAGAAGAGCAATTTTTAATGTTAAACTTTAGTTAGCAAATTTTAAAAATTGCCTTATATTTCAGAGGAAGCCAGTAAAAAAGAACAAGAGATGGAGAGATATGAAACAAGTATAAATGATATAAATAGAACTACTGTGTTTATTTAAAACAATCGTCTAGTAGAAGTGTTTTTCATCATTCATTTATCACTGTTGATAGGCGCAGTGATTGCATAGAGGCACAGCGTTCAATTTTAAATATGAAAGTCGATGCTTCCATCGCCACCAGGATCATAACGTTGTAAAATAGCTTATAAAACTCTATATTTATACTATAATGGAAAATGAAAAGGCATCCATACAATTGCGTTGGCGGCACACATGTCACTGTGGTTTTTGACAGGAATGCCTCCCTCGGCATTAAAAATTGGAATTGTAACCTGCATTCCAAAGAAGAAAGGAACAGAAAATCCATCCGAGTTCAGACCAATTACAGTCAGCTCGATCATCAGTCGACTATTTCATCGCGTCCTCTGCAGGCGCATGGAGCAGTACTGGCTCTTGTCACCACGACAGAAAGCATTCCGTTCAGGAGATGGTCTTGCAGACAATATTTCGTGGGTTAAATCGTTGATTCGTAAAAAACGAGAGCAGTTACGGAAATTGAATTTGACGTTTGTTGATGTCAGTAAAGCTTTCGACACAGTTTCACAAGGATCAATTATTAGAGCGGCGACTCGTCTCGGAACTTTTCCGTTGCTTCTCAAATATTTGACTGATTTGTATAACGGTTGCTATGTTCACATGAAACTGGGAAAAGAAAATAGTCATAAAATCCCAGTAAACAGAGGTGTAAAACAGGGTGATCCCATGTCACCGCTCTTGTTCAATGCATGTTCATTGTATGATAATGAATAAAGTTGACCAGTCAATCAGAGTTTCTGGAAACGAGGATTCTGTCAAATGTAATAACATCGCTTTTGCTGACAATTTAGTTCTCATGTCGTCAATTGACGTAGGAATGCAAATGCTGGTGGAACAAGTTGAAAGTGCTCTAGCAAATGTTTGCTTGCACATGAATCCCAGCAAATTCGCGTCGTTAAGAACTGAAGTCACAAGCAAAAAAACTATGGATTGTAAACCCCCACTCATATCTAAAAGTGCAAAATTCCAATATAAAAACTTTGAATATTGAAGAAACGTACAAGTATCTTGGTACTGAAGTTGGACCAAAAAAGATAGTTACTTCAATTGCCAGTTTTATTCAAAGTTCTTTACACGCAATATCAATAGCACCTCTGAAACCATTTCAAAAAATGTATATTCTCAGAACGCATGTCTTGCCAAGTTTGGTCTACCATCTGACATTTGCTTTTATAACAATGTCTTCATTAACTGCCGCCGACTTACAAATTAGAGCTGCCATGAGGCGCTGGCTTAGGTTGCCAAAGGATACGCCTGTGCCATTCTTCCATGCTCCTCTTAGAAGCGGAGGGCTAGGAATTTTGCAGCTGAGGCAATGGGCCCCTATTCTGAGACGAAAAAGACTCAATAGCTTATTAACTCAGGCTAAATATGGCAACGATGGGTTTTTGATGAATGTTCTGCAGGAAAGTCTATCTGTGTTATCAGAAATTAGGAAATTCGGAAGACTTGGGAGTGGAATCAAATGGTGCTCAAAAATCACTACAACTAAAAACAACTGAAAATCATTATAAATCTGTAGATGGTTATGGTTTGAAGTCTTTTTCATCAGGAATAGGATTGAGTGACTGGATCGTCGACGGAGTGAAAAGAGTGCCATCAGATGTATTCATCAAGTGCATTAAAGTTCGTGCAGCCGTTCTCTACAACAAGCTTAGGGCGTCGCGGGGACGACCATTGGCCGATACGTCATGCGACGCTGGGTGCAGACACATGATTCAAATCTGTCCCAAGAGTGATGGACCTAGGCGAGAACGTCAGGACATCATCGTTCGCAAACTGGAAGAAAAATTCCAATCAAAGGGATTCATCACAAAAGTAGAACCGCGAATTAGAACCGAAATGGGTTCGAGAATTCCGGACCTTTGTGCATGGAAGGATGACCAATATTTTGTATGCGACGTTTCTGTTGTTTCTGATCTAGCAAACCTGAATGAGGAACATGACCGGAAATCAGAAAGTACGATATCAGGGACGTCCACGAATGGATGAAAGAAAACAACCCAGGTCAGGCTCTCAATTTAAAGCCTGTCATTACAGCTTTTGTATGCAATTGGAAGGGGTGATGTCAGAAAAGTCCTACAAGCTTTGGATTAGATTTGGTGTCCGGAAAAAATTGTTGACTTACTTTATACTATCAGTGTTATTAAATACTTACAATATTTGGAAATTCTTTAAATGTTGTACATGGAGAGTAGGTCGGCGACGCAACAAATTGAAGAATGTTGGAAAACGTTGAACTACTTTTTTGCATAAAATTGTATGTTTTATTCAGTGTAGAAATTTCATGGTTCAGATTTATAATCGTCTCGGGGAAATCTCTGGCCTACGTGGGGACGTGAAATGTTTTTTTCGAGTTTATAGGACATTTTAATCTTATGTTTATTTTGTCCTGGCTGTAAATTATTGGATTTTTGAAATCTGAGAAAATAATTGATTGAACAGTAGTAGTAGTAGTAGTAGTAGTAGTAGTAGTAGTAGTAGTAGTAGTAGTAGTAGTAGTAGTAGTAGTAGTAGTAGTAGTAGTAGTAGTAGTAGTAGTAGTAGTAGTAGTAGTAGTAGTAGTAGTAGTAGTAGTAGTAGTAGTAGTAGTAGTAGTAGTAGTAGTAGTAGTAGTAGTAGTAGTAGTAGTAGTAGTAGTAGTAGTAGTAGTAGTAGTAGTAGTAGTAGTAGTAGTAGTAGTAGTAGTAGTAGTAGTAGTAGTAGTAGTAGTAGTAGTAGTAGTAGTAGTAGTAGTAGTAGTAGTAGTAGTAGTAGTAGTAGTAGTAGTAGTAGTAGTAGTAGTAGTAGTAGTAGTAGTAGTAGTAGTAGTAGTAGTAGTAGTAGTAGTAGTAGTAGTAGTAGTAGTAGTAGTAGTAGTAGTAGTAGTAGTAGTAGTAGTAGTAGTAGTAGTAGTAGTAGTAGTAGTAGTAGTAGTAGTAGTAGTAGTAGTAGTAGTAGTAAAAGAAAAGAAACGAATTAATCTTGTTTTGCACGATCATTTTCCTGCTCTGACCACTGACGCCATCAAAAGAATAAGAAATACGTCACAATATCGAATATTTTTGCAATCCCTTCTAATCTCAGAAATCCCAGCAGCCAGAGTTCCTGATATAAATAACCATTTTTTAAATAATTCTTTTCCTCACGATACAACTAGCAACGACAGAGAGAGTTCTTTGAATTTGAAACAGTTTGTTATAGAAAGGTATCGACTCTTCAAATTGACGGAAGACGAATTCTCCAGCCTTTTGAATGCCAGGACAGACGCGGAAAAAAAACGAAATCTCCTCGAGAAAGAATTCAATGATTGGTTTTCAGATAAAATATCTCCTCTCATCGAGGCTGACAGACTCAAAATGGCAAAAGTCCGAAACGACAAAAAAATTACTACAAAAAAAAATCCAGTTTTCAGTGCATCTGAAAATCACACCAGGAAGTTTGTCAAAACGGAAAACAGTTCATCAAAAAGAGCTAAAAAACAGAAAGAAAGACGCAAGTGCTATTCAAGAGTGCAACAGCTGTTTAAACAAAATTTAGCTCTTGGTGCTCGCTCGGTTCTGAATGGTGATTATGAACAAGAGGTCAGGCCGGTTCCTCACGATCAGCTGCTTGAGTATTGGGAAAGAGTTTTTATTCAGGACTCTAAAGTGGATGTGAGACCAGTTATCGTTACTTCAGCAGTGAAATATGAAATGGAATCGCCGGTCACCAGTGGAGAGCTAATAACAGCTATAAAGAAGCTTAAAGATTCAGCTCCTGGAATTGACGGCGTGAAGAAAAGCCATCTCTGCAAAGTTGCAATTGAGGAGTTGGCGGCACACATGTCACTGTGGCTTTTGACAGGAATGCCTCCCTCGGCATTAAAAATTGGAATTGTAACCTGCATTCCAAAGAAGAAAGGAACAGAAAATCCATCCGAGTTCAGACCAATTACAGTCAGCTCGATCATCAGTCGACTATTTCATCGCGTCCTCTGCAGGCGCATGGAGCAGTACTGGCCCTTGTCACCACGACAGAAAGCATTCCGTTCAGGAGATGGTCTTGCAGACAATATTTGGTTGGTTAAATCGTTGATTCGTAAAAAACGAGAGCAGTTACGGAAATTGAATTTGACGTTTGTTGATGTCAGTAAAGCTTTCGACACAGTTTCACAAGGATCAATTATTAGAGCGGCGACTCGTCTCGGAACACCTCCGTTGCTTCTCAAATATTTGATTGATTTGTATAACGGTTGCTATGTTCACATGAAACTGGGAAAAGAAAATAGTCATAAAATCCCAGTAAACAGAGGTGTGAAACAGGGTGATCCCATGTCACCGCTCTTGTTCAATGCAGTGATTGATATGATAATGAATGAAGTTGATCAGTCAATCGGAGTTTCTGGAAACGAGGATTCTGTCAAATGTAATTACATAGCTTTTGCTGACGATTTAGTTCTCATGTCGTCAACTGACGTAGGAATGCAAATGCTGGTGGAACAAGTTGAAAGTGCTCTAGCAAATGTTGGCTTGCACATGAATCCCAGCAAATGCGCGTCGTTAAGAACTGAAGTCACAAGCAAGAAAAAACTATGGATTGTAAACCCCCACTCATATCTAAAAGTGCAAAATTCCAATATAAGAACTTTGAATATTGAAGAAACGTACAAGTATCTTGGTACTGAAGTTGGACCAAAAAAGATAGTTACTTCAATTGCCAGTTTTATTCAAAGTTCTTTACACGCAATATCAAGAGCACCACTGAAACCATTTCAAAGAATGTATATTCTCAGAACGCATGTCTTGCCAAGTTTGGTCCACCATCTGACATTCGATTTTATAACGATGTCTTCACTAACTGCCGCCGACTTACAAATTAGAGCTGCCGTGAGGCGCTGGCTTAGGTTGCCAAAGGATACGCCTGTGCCATTCTTCCATGCTCCTCTTAGAAGCGGAGGGCTGGGAATTTTGCAGCTGAGGCAATGGGCCCCTATTCTGAGACGAAAAAGACTCAATAGCTTATTAACTCAGGCTAAATATGGCAACGATGTGTTTTTGATGAATGTTCTGCAGGAAAGTCTATCTGTGTTATCAGAAATTAGGAAATTCGGAAGACTTGGAAGTGGAATCGAAGGTGCTCAAAAATCACTACAACTCAAAACAACTGAAAATCTTTATAAATCTGTAGATGGTTATGGTTTGAAGTCTTTTTCATCAGGAATAGGATTGAGTGACTGGATCGTAGACGGAATGAACAGAGTGCCATCAGATGTATTCATCAAGTGCATTAAAGTTCGTGCAGCCGTTCTCTACAACAAGCTTAGGGCGTCGCGGGGACGACCATTGGCCGATACGTCATGCGACGCTGGATGCAGAATACCTGAATCATTAGGACACATGATTCAAATCTGTCCCAAGAGTGATGGACCTAGGCGAGAACGTCACGACATCATCGTTCGCAAACTGGAAGAAAAATTCCAATCAAAGGGATTCATCACAAAAGTAGAACCGCGAATTAAAACCGAAATGGGTTTGAGAATTCCGGACCTTTGTGCATGGAAGGATGACCAATATTTTGTATGCGACGTTTCTGTTGTTTCTGATCTTGCAAACCTGAATGAGGAACATGACAGGAAAATCAGAAAGTACGATATCAGGGACGTCCACGCATGGATGAAAGAAAACAACCCAGGTCAGGCTCTCAACTTAAAGCCTGTCATTACAGCTTTTGTGTGCAATTGGAGGGGGGTGATGTCAGAGAAGTCCTACAAGTTTTGGACTAGCTTTGGTGTCGGGAAAAAATTGTTGACTTACTATATACTTTCAGTGTTATTAAATACTTACAATATTTGGAAATTCTTTAAATGTTGTACATGGAGAGTAGGTCGGCGACGCAACAAATTGAAGAATGTTGGAAAACGTTGAATTATTTTTTGCATGAAATTGTATGTTTTATCTAGTGTAGAAATTTCATGGTTCAGATTTATAATCGTCTCGGGGAAATCTCAGGCCCACGTGGGGACGTGAAATATTTTTGTCAAGTTTATAGGACATTTTATTCTTATGTTTATTTTGTCATGGCTGTAAATTATTGGATTTTTGAAATCTGAGAAAATAAATGATTGAACAGTAGTAGTAGTAGTAGTAGTAGTAGTAGTAGTAGTAGTAGTAGTAGTAGTAGTAGTAGTAGTAGTAGTAGTAGTAGTAGTAGTAGTAGTAGTAGTAGTAGTAGTAGTAGTAGTAGTAGTAGTAGTAGTAGTAGTAGTAGTAGTAGTAGTAGTAGTAGTAGTAGTAGTAGTAGTAGTAGTAGTAGTAGTAGTAGTAGTAGTAGTAGTAGTAGTAGTAGTAGTAGTAGTAGTAGTAGTAGCAGTAGTAGTAGTAGTAGTAGCAGCAGCAACAGCAGTAGCAGCAGCAGCAGCAGCAGCAGCTGCAGCAGTAGTAGTAGTAGTAGTAGTAGTAGTAGTAGTAGTAGTAGTAGTAGTAGTAGTAGTAGTATTAGTAGTAGTAGTAGTAGTAGTAGTAGTAGTAGTAGTAGTAGTAATAATAGTAGTAGTAGTAGTAGTAGTAGTAGTAACAGAAGAACCCAAATATTACCTGCATTTGCTCGAATGGTACTTCAAAAGTAAAAGATTCATTGTAGTATGGGTTGAGAGAGCATTTTTTTATGGTCGTTTTTTTCTTTCTTATTCTTTTCCCGTTCAACATTAATGACAATTTGACATACGGATCTAAAATAAAAGATATTAAACAATAATTATTGTCCATGAAAATATTATTTATTAAATATTGTTTACAATATCATTTCTCTATACCAATATATTTCGATCTGCTAATTAACAATAATATTTTGTTTCAGCTCCGTCAATTGTGATGATTTTAAAAAAATATCTACAGAAACACACCTGGTTTTAACAGTTTGTTTAATTTATTTTTCGTTCATAACTTTTTTCATCTAATTGTTCAGTAAATGAAAAAATAATGGGCACACAAATTGTGCTTAGTCTTGATACATTTCTGTTTAGATTGTTGAGACTTAAAAAAAATCATTTGAATATTATAACTTGTCAATAAATAAGTGTACAAAAATAAAATCGTCTAGAGTGCGTTAATGAAATTTTCTAATTATTTTTTCTTAGGAATTTACAGTTAATGCAATCAATAATTCATATAATCCAGGGACTCCACCTGTAAGGGAAAAAAAGACAAATAACTATCATGCCCGTTAATTTAATTTGTCAATTGTTCGATCCGTCATAATTATTTTTTTTCGAACTAGCGGAGTGCTCGGCGTTGCCTTGGGTTTTTAGAGGTTTTTCTATCGTGTTCCACCCTCGCTCTCGTTATTTTTCCCGCTTGCTCTCTTACTCTTGCTCCCTGTCGCTTTCCCGTTCCCGCTTGTTCTCCCGTTCCCGGTCGCTTTTTCTTTCCCGCTTGCTCTCCTGTTTTCGGTCGCTTTCCCGTTTTCGCGGTTGCTTTCCCGTTTCCGGTCGTTTTCCTTTTCCCGGTCGCTTTCACGCTCCTGTTCGCTCTCCCATTTCCAATCTCTTTTTCACTCGCTCTTCCTCTCCCGGTCGCTTTTCTGTTCCCGCTTGCTCCCCTGTTCCCATTTTCCGTCATCTGAATCTTGGTCCATGGACTCGTTAGAAACAAAAATTAATTTTGAGATTTCCACGCTAAAAAACTAAAAAAAAACTTTGTGGTACACTTGTATATATATATATATATATATATATATATATATATATATATATATATATATATATATATACTTCTTTATTATAAACATCGTCGTCGTCGTCATCATCATCATGACCATCATCATCATCATTATCATCATCATCAGCATCATCGTCATCATCATCATCATCATCATCATCTTCATCATCATCATCGTCGTCGTCGTCTTCACCATCATTATAATACCTGAAAGTCCACCAATGTCCATCTTTTTAAGATTTTTAGCCTCCAGAATGACAACGGTCAGCTTGCCAGATGTTGGAACGTACCGCAGTGAAAAGCAGATGTTGCCTAGTTTGTTTTCCTTGACACAAAAAATGAATGAATATAAATGAACGCCGTAGAGATATCTTTTTATGGCGGTTAATCACAGGCGGACGCGTCATGTACAAATTCAAATCATTAAACGTCATTAATCGCAAACAAACAAAATCTTTCTCATAAAAAATTTTCATCTGTTGCAATTCGGTTTATTCTCTAGTTTATTTGATGATCTTGTTCTTTTTATAGCATGCCTTGAAGTTGAAACTAATCAAATCTTAGACTATCGTTACTAATTTTTAGAATTCATTTAAGTGATAAAACTGAATTTTATTGCACACTTGTTGTTTTATTATTAATACCAAAAAGAGAACAAGATGCAAATGAAAAAAGATAAAATATTTGTAACTAAATGATAGCGAACAATATTTTATTTTATTTTTATGTCAACGCGAGAACAAAACAAAGAGCTTAAATGTTTTTTAAATGAACTTAAAAGTTTATGAATAATAAAATGATTTATTGTAAGAAACTCAAACTCTGAAAAATCAATATATGTGAAAAAAGAGAGTCAGAAAAAAGAGAGAAAAGTAAGACAAAAGTGTTCAATAATTGAATTGTGCTGTCGGCTTGATGAGGAGCGAAGGCATACATAGTTATTTAAAATCTTTTCCCTCAGTTAATTTCACCTTTGTATACGCAAGCACACACATGCACAATCTTATTCACAAACTCATTCTCACAAACCCATTTTAAATTGCTTTTTTGCTAATCATTAAGTATTTTTTGCAGATAAATTTTTTTAATATTAAAGTTATTCTTTTCTTTCTAAACAAATCAAAATTTTCTTTAGTAAAGATTGTTGTGGAGAAAATTCACAAAGGTAAAAAACAAATATTTTATAATATTGTTTTGAGATGAAAGACTTTAAAAATTTTAATTACACAATCACGGTAAAACATAGATTTACAATTACACTTACACATGGTAGAGTCATACAATCTCACCACGCAGACACAAAAATAGTTATTCACTTAACCACATTTATATAGACATTCACAATCAAACTAAATATAAAATTTATAAGTTTTTTATTGCTTTTTATAAAAAAAAGTAGTAACAGCTCAAACTTTATCAGCAGCATCATCAGGATTCTGAATGTCACGCCACTCTTCGATAACCTTGGCCAGATCGACTGAGTTCAAAGCCACCACCACCTGGCCAATCTGGTCATGTTTGGAAAATCTATCAAAATCGTACACAGCCAGTGCCAAAGTCTTCGATGCAATTTCACTGTAAGGAATCTGTGAACGATGATAGTGATGATGACATTAACGATGGTAATAGGAACAACAATAAAATCAATGACGATGATTAATATGATGATTTTGAAACTGAGAGAACGTTCGTTTTAAAAAATCAACAACCAATTCGTTGTGTTTCTTGTAATCGTCGAGCGTCAACCAATCTCGCACTTGTATACAGTGATACAGTAATAAACACCTCCAGCTGTTTGTCCGAAGTAATGCTGACGGCCACATGCGCGTCTGTTTGTCAATCGCAAAGTTCAGTCATACACTTGCAGTGTTATAGGCTGTTGGAGCCATATCGGGTGCAGATGGACATGACTAATCTTAAGTTAAGACCAGGCACACAAAGTTGTCGATGCCGATATAAGTCTTATGCAGGAAAAATGTTTTTTTTCAGTTTCTTCAAATAATCTTCAGTAAGTTGACGGATGTGAATAAAAATAGGCTTGACAGATTTTTTACGTAAAGTTTCACATAGTACACTTCATAAATTATCTGTTTTAAGAAATTCAAATAACAATAAAATTTCTGTTAAGTTTTAGTATTTTGACTTTTGATCCCAAAACAATAATTATTATTTAATTAACAATAACATTGTAAAACGGTTTTTGTTTTAAACACGGATCAGTTGTTAACTAAACATAAATGGCTCCTATTTTTATATATCTGTTTAGTTTGTTGTAATACACAAAACTCCAGTTATGATGATGATAACGATGATGACAAAAATGTCAATAACGAAGGTGATGATGAGGAAAAATTATTTGAAGCTTTCAAATATTTTTTTTACCAAACCTTGATTTAGAGTTGGTTAGTTTAATGTGCACCAGCTCGTTAACATTTTATTTTTAGTTTTTAGTGAAATTTCAGAATGTAAATTTTTGCGTTGGAAGATTTCGCCAAATGGAAAGTGCAGATGGAAGAAAAATAACTTTTTATTCAGTTTCACTTTGTTGATATCTATTTTTAATGTCTGTTGTCTGATGTTTGATGTCTGTTATCTGATGTCTGTTTTCTGATTTTTGTTGTCTGATGTCTGTTGTCTAATGTGTAAAACTTATTGTCTGTTTAACCGGAGTTATGTAATACATCTTTAACTGACTTCTCGGATAGCTATATACGTCTGAAACTTTTAGCAGGGACGTCATTTCAGCAAAACCTTAGGGGGGGCAAGATGTTTTAGGTTTGTCCACACCCCACAGTGGGTTAGGATGAGATAAATATAACAATTACAAAAAAGCCACTGCACAGTGGATCCACATCAATTTTACGAGACATATTTCATTCAAATCTTTTGTCAGCTTTGTTTACTCTTTGCCGGGATAATGTTTTACGATACGATATCGCTATAAAAAACTGTCACTGTTAGAATTTGTTTGAAAACATGTTTTTAATTTTTAAATTATAATTACTGGTTCACACTAATTTTCTTAGTAACATCATCGAAGCGCTTCAATTGTTTGCAAACAGACTGAAAGGTTTTATGCTCAATAGCGCAAGATAAGCTAAGTTGTCGATTGTCATCAGCTTCATTGTAACTTTATCAAAAAGATGAGGCTGAACAGTAACGACCCCAGCTTGTGGTCAAATAATAAACTACCTAATTTTGATAGTTATTTGCATTTACAATTAAACGGGTATGAGGGTAAACCCGTACCCGTTAATGCCTAACTTGTATCTGACCCATACCCTTTCGGGGAGTACTCCACCTGACCCGTACCCGCGGAAACGGGCAGCGACGGATCCAAGAGAGGATGGGGGATGGGGGGATGCATCTCCCCCCAGATTACTAAAAAAAATTATATGTTGAAAAAATGGTTTTTTTAACCCCACTAGATTTAGCGACAAATTCAGTAGGAATGCAGGGCATGAACCCCTCGCTAGATTACTGTGAAACGAGAGTGCACACCGGCATGGGAATCCCATTACTACATATACAGCTGAACGAGCTTCAGTGCAATGAAGATATTGAAAAGCTCATTACGCAACAGAACCAGGGGCGCAACTAGGCAGGCTTTTGTTCCTTTTATTATCATTAATAAATTATAATTTAATAATTATTAAAGATACAAAAAAAATTGCAGACTGAAGATAAACAAAAAAATTTTCGTCTGCGACGGGCTTCTTTCGAATTTCAGCCCCTTCAGCATTTTTTTCTGCTTTCGTCTCTGAACAGAGCCACAGATGAGCGTTTAACTGGCCTAATAATATTATATATCCATAACGCATTGCCTTTAGAACACAGATGATGTTATTGATAGATATGCAGCCAACAAGAGTAGACGTCTTGATTTTGCACTGTAAAAATTTGACTTCTGTTTTGAAGGTTGTCTTTTTTGTCTTTGTGCATACTGCATTCTGTTTGTTTCGTAACTTGCAAAAAATCTCTTAGTCAACTTTTGGTCAGATCACCCCCCCCCCCCACCAGAAAATCCTAGATCCGTCGCTGGAAACGGGTTGGGTACAAGTATACCCACGCAGTCCTAGTCATACATATAGAATAAGTAAATAGGCCTTACACCTATTATCGACGTACGGCTATAGGAGAAAATATATAAAGTGTTTTCTTATATTTTATAATAACTTCGCCTTTCTGTCTGTCTGAGTACAAAACCCTTTCCGTTATTAAATCGATGTAAAACTTGGTCCATAGACTCGTGAGGACCAAACATTAATTCTGAGATGGTCAATCAAAAAAAAATTAATTTCTTTAATTCTTTATGTAAACGCTCATCTTAAAAATCTATGCGATATTGCGTCATTATTTATTTCATTGAAAGACATCAAATTTTGCTTTCCATTTTTAACCATTTCACGTATTTCTATCGATCTGTAGTTTTTTATTTAAATTTTTTTATTAATAATGGAATATTGTTTGTATACCAATTTTGTTAAAATCATTGATTATCAGATTTTTTCATGATTACGGATATCAATTTTACAATTATATATATATATATATATATATATATATATATATATATATATATATATATATATATATATATATATATATATATATACCGGGTGGGCTAAAAAAGTGAGATGGTTACATACATTCAAATATAATTATCTCAAATTTAGACAAATATTTTTATATCTCTGTTCATCTTTTTCCTGTTGGTTGATATCCAAGTTTGCTTTTAAAAACTTTAGTGTAACTTATTTATTTGTCTATAAAATATGCAAAGTTCTATTAAAAATTTGTGTGTCTATAAAACGAATAAATAAGTACTCTTTAACTCCGCCGTGTGTCACACATGCCAGTTACAATTATTATTATTTTTTTTATTATTATTATAATTATTATTATTATTATTATTATTATTATTATTATTATTATTATTATTATTATTATTATTATTATTATTATTATTATTATTATTATTATTATTATTATTATTATTATTATTATTATTATTATTATTATTATTATTATTATTATTATTATTATTATTATTATTATTATTATTATTATTATTATTATTATTATTATTATTATTATTATTATTATTATTATTATTATTATTATTATTATTATTATTATTATTATTATTAAATGTTTATTTATAATGCGCTTTTTAAATTAAGTCACAAAATCGCGTCGCGTCAAATCATGATGTTAAGAATAAAGTTCAGTCTTGAGCAACTTCCTGAAACCACCAAGGGTTAAATCTGGATTCCTCAGTTCAGCAGATAGGTTGTTCCAAACAGCTGGGCCAGCAACAGAAAATCCGCGCCTGCCGAGAGTTATTTTTGACGGAGGAACGAGCAAGTCGCCAGCCGCCGCCGATCGAAGATGGGACCGACCAGGATGCGTTGAGATCGGTACACACAGTTGCTGCAGGTAGACCAAAGCCGTGTGGTGGAGGCACTTGTATACCATCACACCCAATCTGAACTGAATCCTCGGCGGAAAAGAAAGCCAGTGAAGTTGCGTCCTCATGAGATCTGATACGGGAGACCAGCCGGGCAGCTGAAGAACAAGACGAGCGGCTGCTCGGAGAATGGACTAAAGCCTGATGATTTGAAACTGTCTAAGTCCGGCCATGACACTATTACAGTAATCGAGCCGGCTGTGCACGAGTGCTTTGATGAGTGAATGAGCCGAGTCCATGGTAAGGCTACGGCGGACGACGCGCAGTTGACGGAGATGGTAGAAGCACGCACGAGTAAGATGAGAGATGTATGCCTCCATAGACAAACCACTGTCGATCATCACACCGAGATTACAAACATAAGTGGAGGGCTTGACTGAGACACCAGCGATAACCAGATCCCCCTTCGGACAAAAGCTGAGTCGACCGGGCGAGCCCAACCAGATCACTCCGGTCATAGAAAAATTGAGCTGCAAGCGATTGCTCGCCATCCAAGTGCCAATCTCACTGATACATGCAGACATCTTTGAAACCAGATCAGAACATGAAGCTGGCGGGAGTGATTGTAAATCTGCAGATCGTCAGCATAAGAATGAACAGAAAACCGATGTTTTTTATTTATTATTATTATTTATTGTATCTAAAACAAAACAAGAGTCTTGCACTAAGAATGCGATTAACAATATGTCAAATTAAAAAAGTTTTTTTTTAACAATGCTCTGAAGTCCTCATTTAGAACAGCACTTCGGATAGATTTAGGTAGTTGGTTCCATGCACCGGGCCCGGAAACGGCGAATGCTCGTTTACCGAAACTTCGACGAGTTCTTGGGATGACAGCGTCACCATGGGAGGACGAACGTAGATGTTGACGACCAGAATGAGAGGAGCACAGGCTTATCATCCGTGTCATGTAGGCAGGGGCACGATTTGTTAAGATATTGTAAACCAGTAAGCAGAGTTTTAAGGTCACTCTTTCCGGTAGGGGGAGCCAGTGTAGTTGGCGGAGAAGAGGCGTGATGTGGTCCCGTCGAGAGATGCCACCGACAAGACGTGCAGCAGAATTAAGAACCGCGGTGAGCGGACGAAGAACAGTCATCGGCAGGCCTGCAAGGACCACGTTACAATAATGTAATCTAGAAACAACGAGAGCCTGGACCAAAATCAGCACGCAGTGTTTGTTTAGGGCACCCTTGATCTGTCGGATGCGGCGTAGGTGGAAGAAACAAGATCGTGCCACGGCCGATATATGTAAATTGATAAGCAAGGAGCTATCCAGTATCACCCCAAGATTTCTAATAGACTTCACGGGAGTGATGACGCAGTCAGTACTGAGTTGAAGACTACAGTCATCCAGGTGTCGCGTTAAGGCGTTCCCTCGATGGAACCAGATAAGTTCTGTTTTAGAGGGATTTAGGCTCAATCTCACAGACGAGGACCAAACGCGAATCTCACTGACACAGGCGACAAGACGCTCTCTAACGGACTGCAGGTCGGTTACGTCAAAATAAATGTACAGCTGAGTATCATCAGCGTAAAGATGAGTCTGCACGTCATAAGAAGAAGCAATCCAAGTAATATGGCTTGTGTAAAGGTGTTGTGATTAATTGACTTTTATTTAATACAAAACCGTTTAATTAAAGTACAAAGTAGAATACAGAAACATCGGCAACACAGTCTCGGAGAAACTTTTCGAGTCAACAATGGCCACCAAAAGATACTAAAAAGACCGAAGATCATTCATTCACAACACCTTCCCTTGAATGATCCAACATACATAAAACATTCACACATACACAGAACGTTATTTATGTATACAATCCGAGTCGTCCGCACAGTTCACCAAGCCTGCTTCCAGAAAGAGGTTTGGTGAGAGCATCTGCCAACTGGTCTCCTGAGTCAATCTTTTCCACAAGAAGTTCCTTGTTCTGGACACATTCACGAATAAAGAAGTGGCGTATGCGAATATGCTTTGTTCTTTGATGATACTCTGGATTGTGAGCCAGCTTTATCGCCGCCTCATTGTCCACATGGATTCTAGGCATGTCTTCAAGCTCTGTGATTTCTGAAAAGAGTTTTTTCAGCCAAATAACCTCACGGGCTGCTTCACTTGAAGCAACAATTTCAGCTTCTGTTGTCGAAATAGCAACTGAAGCCTGACGTTGACTGAACCATGAAATCACTCCGTCACCATTGCAGCAAACCACTCCTGTTGTAGAACGTCCAGATGAAAAATCACCACCATGATCTGCATCACTGAAAACTTCTAGTCGATTGATCCTTGATTTTCGTTTGTACCGAATTCCATAAGACTTTGTTCTTGCAAGATAACGAAAGATCCTCTTGACTTTCGTAACGTCCTGTTGTGTGGGATTCTCCAAGTTCCGTGACACTACTCCTACGGCATAGGCTATGTCTGGCCTAGTTCCAACCATAAGATACATCAACGCTCCAACAGCTGACCGATAGAGAAACTTAACTGAACTGTATTCAGCCTTCCCTTCTTCAGAACTGTCCTTGATTATTGGCGTTTCAACTCCTCTACAACTTGTCATTCCAAAATGATCAATGATCTTTTTGACATAGTTTTCTTGGTTAACTTTAATTGATTCACCATCTTGTTGAATCTCAAATCCAAGGAAAAACTTTGCAGGAGAGTCTGTAATTTCAAATTCAGCTTTTAGTTTTTTCAAAAAATCTTCTGAATCCTTTTTATTTGAACTTGCTAACAAACCATCATCTACGTACATGGCAAGCAATAACTTCTTAGTTCATTTTATAAAAATATACAAACATGGATCTGCTTCGCTAACAGTAAACCCACTCTTTATCAAAAAACTATCCAGTTTTTTATTCCAGCATCTAGGTGCCTGTTTCAAACCATAGAGACTTTTCTTCAGATGACAAACTTTATCAGAACCATCTGTGAAACCTTCAGGTTGCTGCATGTAGATTTCTTCTTCCAATTCACCATGCAAAAATGCAGTTGATATATCAAATTGGGAAAGATATAAATTCTCTTTGGCAGCTACACTGAGTACTGATCGAATTGTTGTCAATTTTGTAACAGGACTAAATGTCTCATCATAATCAACACCTTTTCTTACGTCAAAATAAATGTACAAAAACCTTTAGCAACTAATCTTGCCTTGAAGCGAGAAACCGAACCATCAGCATTATTTTTAACTTTATAAACCTAATTTGCAATGTACAGCTTTCTTGTTCTGAGGCAATTCTGATAGAATCCAAGTGTTATTCTTATGAAGTGATTCTATTTCATTATTCATTGCTGTTATCCATTCTCTTTTGAAGGAGCTTCTTATTGCCTCATCATAGGTAGCAGGTTCAACTTAATTCAACTGCATCATGCAAACCTCCTCATCAAAATAAGCTGGATCTTTTGACTGACTTCTATCATCTCCTTGTTTCTGATTTTGTTCATTATCTTCTGTTGGTTCACCAAACATTTCCTCCTCAGACAATGGAATCAAATCTGACTGAATGTTATGTTCTACTTCACTTGTCGACTCATGAAGAATGACATCTCTAGAAAGGAAAACTCGATTATTGCACCATATTCGATAACCGTCATCATTTTCATAACCAATTAAAATACCCTTGGTTGCCTTTTTGTCAAATTTCTTCCTCAAGCTTTTGTCGATATGAACGTAACATTCACTTCCAATAACCCGTAAATGTTTTAAACCCGGTTTTTTACCATTCCAGAGTTCATAAGGTGTTTTCTTTCCTTCGGATGTTGGTCCTGTCCGATTCAGAACATAAACTGCTGTGTTGATCAATTCTGCCCATAAACCTTTTGGCAAACTTTTTCTTTTACCAAACATCATAGCTCTAGCAGTTTCAACTAAAGTTCTGTTCTCTCGTTCGACCGCCCCATTTTGTTCAGGTGTTCTTGGCATTGAGAAGTGTTGTTCAATTCCATGTTCTTTTAGGACTTTTCTTATTTTATCACCACTGTACTCACCACCTCGATCACTTCGTAGAATCTTTACTTTATGACCAGTTGTTTGAGTATATCTAATGAAATCTTTCAATTTTTCAACAACTTCTGACTTGTGCTTAATAAAATACACAGAACGATACTTTGTGAAATCATCCTTAAACAATACAAAATATCTCTTCTTGCCAATTGATTCAACCTGAAATGGTCCACAAACGTCAGTGTGAATTATTCCACCAGGTGTATTCAATCGTGGTCTTGTTCCAAAACTCAGTCTATGTGATTTCCCATAAATGCATCCTTCACATAACTCATCATCATGATCAACATCAATATCTAAATGCTCTTTCAGCATCATTCTAACATGTCTTTTATTTTGATGTCCAAACCTTTCATGATATAGCTGTAGAAGTGACTTTTTAGCTTTTTTAATTGCATTTATTTTTTTTGTAGCAAAATTAGAAACTTTAACTTTACCCACCAATCTAAATAAACCACCTCCAGCTTCTCTGATACCAGAGACAAGTCGTTTTTCTCCAAGCTTTAAACTGCAAGAATTACTATTTGATTTAAACTTGCTCTGTATGTTTTTCTCTTGAGCACTCAGGACAGAAAACAAATTCTTTGAAATACCTGGCACCAACCAGACACCACTCAAACGAACTGTTTTTCTTCTTTTACCATTGAGTACCTCCAATTCAATGTCTCCTTGACCCAGAGCTTTAAGTTTTTCACTTCCAGCAGTATTAATAAACTGTGGACTTTCAAACATTTCAAAAGTCTTGAAGTAATCTTTCATAGCAGTAACATGATTTGTTGGACCATTGTCAATGTACCAATTTTCAGAGTTTGTTTCAATTCTATCAACTTTCATGATTTCTGAATTTGTTGCCAACATGGAACTCTTTTCTTTTGACTGCTTTGGATCACCTTTAGCAAATTCTTTTCTTGGTCTTTCATCAGCTTTCCATTGTCTGCAGTTTCTGAGAAAATGTCCTGGCCTCTGACAATAGAAACAAGTCAACATCCTAGACTTCTTTTTCTCTTTTGCAATGCCAATTGACTGAGTTGAATCACTTTTACAGACTTCTTTTGTACTAATTGAACACAGTTCTTGATTCTCTTCAGTTATTTTCAAGGTCAACTCAAAAGCACAAAGTTGATTTGTTAAACTATCAACTGTTCTCTGTTCTTCATTGACCATCAACCAACTTGACTGAAATGGCAAGTACTTCTCATCCAATGTGTCTAAAATTTTACACATAAGCAAAAAATCAGGCAACACAACCTCATTTTCTTTGGCAGCAACTGAAGTCAGCTCATTCCACAAGGTTTCATTTTTGAGAGATGACTGGGCATATCCTCACCAGGTGGCCTCTGATAGTGGAAGAACTGGATGCAGACATTGTATGCCTTGTTCTGGGGAACACCATCATAAAGCAATAACCATTCTTGCCACATTTTTCTTGCTGGCTTGAACCTCATCACTTTAGACATTGTTTCATCTGTCATTGAGATGGTCAAGATAAGTTTTGCCATTGAGTCTGTCTTTTGAAACCTTCTAAGTGCTGTCTCATATGTTCTTCTGACAGTAGCAACAGTATTTTCTGATTCATCTTCGGGTTCAAGTAGCTTCCCATCCACAACTTCTAAAGCATCATCATGGTGTTCCAAAGCTAAACGTACTCTAAAACGCCATTGCTCACAAGATGCCTGACCTTCTAGTCGCGGAATTGACTGAAAAAGCTTGTCCATTTCAACTACAAAACGTTCGTGAAGCAACAAGAAAACTTGATCAAAAAACCTTTCACAAAACGTTCTCAACTTCAACGGTATCTTATCAAACTCATTAATCGTTCGAACTTTTAGTAACTACTTACTAATTACTAATTACTTAAGAGTTAAGACGATCAGTTCAAAAAATCAAGAAACTCGCAATTAACTCGAAAACCGAATCTAAAAGCGTCCTAGACGTTCTGGGCCCATAACCTGTTGTGATTCATTGACTTTTATTTAATACAAAACCGTTTAATTAAAGTACAAAGTAGAATACAGTAACATCGGCAACACAGTCTCGGAGAAACTTCTCGAGTCAACAATGGCCACCAAAAGATACTAAAAAGTCCGAAGATCATTCATTCACAACAAAAGGATGAAGAGAAGTGGGCCTAAGATTGAACCCTGAGGCACACCCCAGTCAACGGCCGATACTCTCGACGTCGCCCGGCCCAATCGGACAAGATGTGTTCGATTTGATAAAAAGGACCCAATCCAGTCAAGTGCGGCCGAAGTCACGCCAAAGCTAGTGTGGAGGAGATCAGTAAGGAGAACACAGTCGAAAGCCGCACTGAAGTCAAGGAGCACGAGCGCAGTCGGTTGGCCCCTGTCAAGTGAAAGAATAATGTCGTTGTAAACTTTCCCGACTGCTGTCTCTGTACTGTGGTACTTGCGAAAACCAGACTGAACCTGCGGAAGCAGATTCATCGATTCGATATGTGAAGAAAGCTGACGGTAGACGACACGTTCAATAAATTTTGAATCTCACTGACCTGAAGCGGTACAATAATGTAGAAATGACAGCGATTGTTAACCGCTATGTTGCACTAATGACTAATGAACAAGGAATCAGTTACGACCGCATTATACTGGCAGTTTTGAAAGGACAAGGTGGATTCTTTATTTTGGATGCACCAGGTGGAACCGAAATACGATCAAATATTGACATAGCTTTAGTCGTTACATCGTCTGGCCTTGCAGCAACTTTATTGGATGGATGCAGAACAGCTCATTCAGCGCTTAAGCTGCCACTGAATATTAAAAATAACCCAGATGCATATATATATATATATATATATATATATATATATATATATATATATATATATATATATATATATATGTTATATGTTATATATAGTATCAGTCTATGGGGAAAATATATAGTCTTTTTTGGACATCCCGAAATAGCTCTTGGCCTAATACATTTTGCTTCGTGCAAATTAACGGGAAGGACCGATATGCTATTTTATATATAAATGGTCCTAGTCACCATGATTGTGCTACTAAGGAACAAAACTTGGAATATAAAACTCTAGCGCTCAAAAATTATTGGTTGAAGTATTGGTTCATTAGAGATAACCCATCAATAATTAAAGATTTTTCTAAACATTAACATCAATAATTACCGTTGCTTTGCAATTGCAACACTACCCAAAAGCGTAACTCAAACATGGCGCCTTGACAAAACAGCCCCGACAAAAACGCCCAAAAATAATTTTAAAATATTTTTGTAAATCTCTTGTAGCCTAGCAAAAATAAATTTAGCTTAATTCATGAAAAAAATTTTATTCTGAAATAATATAGGTTAAAGATATTTTATATTTTGCAATTTCTATAGAAACAATTTGTGTGAATATAATTATTTGTGCATAAATTTAAACATTAAAATTAAAAATTTAAATTTGAACAGAAATTCTTTTGATTGAAACCAACACTTAAGTTCTTTATAGGATATTAATAATCGAAGAGAATAATAGTTAACCCAAAAACATTATAAACATTATAATGAAACCTTCAAATCGATAGGTAGGCCTAGTTTGGCAATTTGCATTATTGCAAAGAAAAATTATTGGATAGAGTTGAAACTGAAATGTTATAGATTTAAATAATTTTATATAAACTAATCAAAATCGTGAGGCAATAACCTCAGCCTGTTTAACGTTTGCATTATTGCAAAGATAGAGTTCAAACTGACGTGCACTTGGTAGATTCATTCAATTATATAATAGTGACCGTACTCTACGATTCGAAAAGAGCAGGAAAAAATAGAAATCGAGATTGCACGTTTTCAGGCACGGAATCGACAACCGGAAGCATCAAAGGAAAAGTACGTGCAACTTAATCGACGTTTTGATTTAACGCCTAATTCATGTCGGAAACATTAAATTCGTGTATTGTCATCCAGAATAAAGCTTTCCTGAAAGTTTTAGAGCTCTTTGTGGTCGAAAAGTGGGTGAATTATTGTTTCTAGGATTTGATCATTACAGACAAACAAACAAACAAACAGAGAGACGAGTGAGTGTTATATAAAAGCATTTAAAACGTTGTAAAATTGAGCTAAAAGGCATTGAAATACTTTGTGAATCAAAACAAAAAACTGTTTTTAAAACACACTGGTGAATAGTTAATCATGCGCTAAAATAAACCTACAATCAAACCTCGAATACAAATGTTTCATTGAACACAGGCGCCAGTGTTTTTCTGTGAACCTTTGTCTCGAATTTTTTTTTCCGGTCTGGCAAAACTTGAACCTTGACGTAAGGGTCAGACGTTCCACACATATCCATGGCTGGAAGGTCTTTTGCTTGAATCACACCTACTGTCAGCTGAAAAATGAGTTTTTTTCTTACCCACCCGATATTTTTTTGGGTGTAATACCTGGTTTTTGAAAAATGACCGTAGCTTTTTTTAGAAAAAAGTGGAAGTCTTTGAAATATTTTTGGAAAAATACGGTAAATCTAGCATCGAACTCAGATATAAAATTGTCTACACACGCAAAAAGGATTCCAATAAGCATTGAATTATCACGAGGTTAAGTGAAGTTAAAATTAACAAATGATATAGTAAACTCTAAATGCAAAAATTTAAATTTTCGAAATGAGAGGGGCAAATTGTCTACAAACGCAAAAAAATTTCCATACGAATTGAATCATCGCTAGGTTAAGTAAAGTTGAAATTAAAAAATATATAGTAAACTCTAGGTAACAAATTTCAAATTTTGAAAATCAAGAAAGGGGCAAATGCTTCTCTGCTTCCCCCAATTTACGTCCTTAAAAGTTTTCTTTCATAAAATTTATTTAGGAAACTGAGAGCTACCAAGACGGTTAAAATATGGAACCTGTCTTAACCGAGTCGAGTTTCATGGGCTGTAGTTTTACTTTTATATTTGTATCCATGTATGTTAATGAATGTAAAATTAACTAACCTCTAGTTTTTGAAAATCGTAATTAAGAGAGAATTGCAATTGTCCAAGACTGTCCTTTTCTCTCTTTATTTCTTCAACAGTTTCGTTAGTCTGTATGCTCTCTTCCAGTTCTTCTAAATCTTCCTTGTTCTTTTCATTATGAATTAAAATAAACAATTGACGGTGTATGTACAAAACAATGTTCCTATTAATTAGTAATTTTGTTTTATTTAAAATAAGTTAACGATGTACAAAAGATATAGATATGTATTCACTTATACTAAAGTCAAAGTATGCACTTTTAAATATTTCTAGTTATTTTATAACCTACTTTTTGTATTGCTATGTTTTTTAAATATACATCATTCCTATACAAAATAAGTCTTTCAAATTTAAAAATAACCTTCATGTTGACCTATCAGGTTAAATTTTTAAGTTATTGACAATACTTTATATATAAGGTTTAGGTTTGTGTCTAAACCTATACTTCTGTAAGTCTGTGGGTGAGTCAATGTCTCTAGGATTTAAGTTTCTAAAGACACGTTAATCTGGTTTTTAGAAAAGACACTGTTTTTTCATTTCATTTCATTTCAGTTTGACAATTTTTAATGTGGCGTAAATCAGCAGACTTCCAGGCAACAAACAGGTGTGTCTTGAGTGCCTTTCTGAAGTGTTCGATTGTAGATGCGGTTGTGACCTTTGGTGGAAGCCGATTCCAGATCGTTGAGCCAGCAACCGCAAAGCGTCTGTCCCCAGCAGTCTTTAGACGGGCTGCAGGGATGAGGAGTGAAGACGAGGATGACGACCTAAGTCTTCGTCGAGGCAGAATGTCACACACGCGTGTGACGTCCGAGCGCAAATATAGAGGAGCCGACTCGTGGAGGCACTTAAAGACCAGAAGTGCGAGTTTAAAATCTATCCTGCAGTCGACCTTCAGCCAATGCAGCTCTTGGAGGATGGGGGAGATACGGTCATGTTTTCTGGCTCGCATCACCAGTCTAGCAGCTGCGTTGACAACCGACTGTAGACGGCGGGTCTAAAACGACGGAGATCCTGCCAAAACAGAATTGCAATAATCGAGTTTTGAGAGAACTAAAAATGTTGCAAGTGTGATGAAAAGTTTCAGAGAAAGAGATGATGCGACTGTTTTGATTTGTCGCAAAGTGGAAAAACACGCTCGAGCGACATGGCTGACATTTGCGACCATTGACATGTCGGAATCGAAGATTGCGCCGAGGTTACGGACCGTGTCAGACGGTGAGATCCGGTCGATACCGAGACGAATCAAGTCCTTTGGGCGCTTGTTCTTCCGACGGCGAGTTGAGAACCAAATTACTTCAGATTTATTTAATTTGAGCTGTAAGCGACTGGAGCGCATCCACTGACTGACGTCGTCGACGCACGCAGAGACAAGCAATGAGAGCTCGGCGACCCCTTCTGGATCACAATGGCCGTAGATTTGTGTCATCAGCGTAAAAATGTGATTGCAACCCGCGTTTCGTGACAATCTGTTCCAACTCAGCAATGTACATAATGAATAGAGTTAGACCTAGAACTGATCCCTGCTAGTATTGAAGTAGATGAAGCGGTTCCGTGAGCTCTTGCTTGACATTCACGTTTAGTAAGATATGAGTGGTTCCCCGTCAAATCCAAAAGATGACGTGAGTCGCTGAAGCAGGATCTGATGATCGACGGTGTCAAAAGCCACCGACAGATCCAGTAATACTGATCATGTATCATGATCATAAATGGGTCATTTGTGTTGAAATAAAAATTGTGAATTTTCTCATCTGACACCCGTCGGGATACATTAAATCCATGTTTTTTTGTAGGAAAGTAGAGACCGATTAAACCATTACGTTAAGAAATACTGAACGCCACAAACAAGTATGGCACGATGTACATCTGCAAACGTATTCAAAAATTAGCAGCGTGTTTCCAGGTTTGACAATTAAAAAACATAAAGCAGGGATTTTTGATGAACCGCAGATCTGTAAGCTTTTAGACGAAACAAATATTTCTAGAACGATAAATAAAAAAAGCATCAGCTTGTCAAATTTTTTTAGATGTTGGTAAAAAACTTTGAAAACATTGTTACCAATAAGTTTTTGTGATAGTGATGAAAATGAGCAACACTTTAGTTATCTGAATCGTTTTCTTAGAAATTTTGGATATTTTAGCAACGAACAAAGTGAATGATTTTATCAGATCAAGAAGTTTGAAACTCACTACCAAGGACGCTGGGATGCCGTGATTATGGCGCACTATTGCTGTTATTTATAAGGAAGCACTCCTGCTGTTCAACATTCAGGAACTGGAAACAGGCGTAAATTTATTACTTGAATTTTCATATCCAGTTTTTTTATTTGTCCTGTTCTGGTTGTTTGTGTGCTACATTTTGCAATGTTTCATATATTGTGTCATTTGAATCAATAAAATGCTCTCTTACAAAAATGTCTAGTTCAATTCCCTTCGAAACATTAATAGAATTATAAAAAAAATTTATACCAACACCTGTAAAATAATGTACTGAAAGGTTAAAAATAATATTTAAGTGTACATATTGAAATTTTTTGAAATAAACATTTTGTTTGGAAGTAGGAGTTGGGCGCTAACTTAACTTCGTTGATCGGACGAGGAGCGATGTTTTCAAAAACAACTTTGCGCTGAAATAACATACAAGCAACATTGCAAGTGTTGTGAAAACATGTATACTGTTAAAAATATTTTGTGAGCATTTATTAGCATTTACTAGAAAAGAAATATGAAATGATAACAAATAAAAACCAACCCATGAAAAAAAAGTTTTTATTATACATTTTTTATTTGAAAAATCAATTTTCATTTTTTTATTGAACTTGAAACTGGTGGTTTTATTCTTTTAATAAAAATTTGTAATTTTTAAAATTTTACTTGTTTTTTTTTAAATTTTGTTAAAACAATCTGAAAATATCAGAAAATGAATAGTCATTGAAAAAAATTTAATACTCAAAATTTTGGCCCGATTGAATAACGGAAAGTTTGTTTTCTAAGCTTCACAAGATTCCACCACATCTTTTCAAGCAAACAAACACGGTGAAGTTTTTATAAAAGATTCAAAAACTGAAGTTTTCAAATTTTTTAAAATTGTTTTAACAGTTTGTTGAAATATTCGATGCACCAGATAAAATATATTTGTTGTCGTTGTCCATTGTAATAATTTGTACAAAACTGTAAATATCAGTTGTTTACTAAGGAATCGATGTTTTTTTATAATGCATTAAACAGCATATTTTTTCATTAGTTTTTTAAAAATTGTGTTTCGAGATCAAATTAGCAGTGTGTAGAAAATACCAAAGTATTTGTTTTAATCATTTGGATCGGTCCGTAAATGTCGTAGCACTTTTTGACAGTAAATAGGAAAAACGCAAAAAAAAACAGTGGCCATTGATAAAATTTTTGCACAATATTATAAAATAACAATATACTTATAGTTTCTATAAAAAATTCAATTTTTTACTGTGTTACACGTTTTTATCTATAACATTATACAATTGGCTCAAAATATGTATGTACACAAATTTGTTATTTTGAGAAAACAATTACATTTATTTCTAGTGGAAAAACTATTTTAAAAAGTATTATTAGTTTGAACCATTTATAAACAAGAAACATATTATGATATTAATATAAATTCATATTATATCTGTTTGAGTGATGCTGGGCCTCCCTGAACTGAACTGTTGGACAATCGTGAAATTAGAACTTTTTGTACGCTTTTATTATACGCTTTTCATTAACTTCATCTGTTTGTTGTATGTTTAATGGTTCGTATTTTCAAATCGAATTTTAGATCACAAGCCTTTATCCAATTGAGCTGAAACTTGGAATAGAAATTTATTATCGATGAAAATGCAATATTTTTCTAAATTTGAATCAAAACATATTTGATAAAAATATAATTAAGAATAAAATCTTCAATATAGATGATATAATGTAAGGTCATTTACGTAAAAAAAATCATATATATAAAAATTAAGTAAAACGTACTTTAAAAAAATTATAACTGTTAAAATTTGCTAAATTGATATCATTTTGTAATTATCTGTAGAATTGTATAACAAATTTGAATTTTTTATGTTTCTTTTTTACAAAACGTTTCGATCCTTAAAAATCAATTGCAAAAATCAGAAATTATAAAGTTCAAAATAATACTAATAAATTTTATTTAAGCACGCTCTTTTTTAAATGCACTAAAAAGAATAAAATAAATTCCCTAACATAAAAGCGCAATGATGTATGTATTATGTATGTATGTCACCCGATTAGCATCTGCAGGTCTGAAAAACTCACGTTGATAGATTATGAGACGCTGAACAAGGTTTGTTAGGGCACTTTTTTGTTAAAATGTTTAAATAAAAAGTTATTAGCCGCAAAAGTTCCAAGCTTTGCGGATATATATAATGCATCGTACGTCATCACTCAGTATAAACAAGTTAAAAATAAACAAATCCCCAACATAGAAGCGCAATGATGTAATATGTATTATGTATGTATTATGTATGTCACCCGATTAGCATCTGGAGGTCTGAAAAAACTCACGTTGATAGATTATGAGACGCTGAACATGGTTTGTTTGGGCACATTTTGTTAAAATGTTTAAATAAAAAGTTATTAGCGGCGAAAGTTACACGCTTTGCGTATATATATAATGCATCGTTCGTCATCGCTAAATATAAACAATACAAGTTGAAAATAAATAAATCACCGAAGTAGTAGTCGGCGGGTTTTTCCCAATTTTAAACAAGTTGCATAAAAATAATTTATTATTTTTAACGACAATTTACTATTTTGGCCATTATTATTCCTCTTATTTTAATTATTAATAACGAAAATTAACTAATTTGCTAATATTATTCCTATTATTGGAAAGTTCTACGCTTTTCGGATATATTTAATGAAAATATTATTAACGACATTTTACTATTTTGCAATTATTATTCCTCTTATTTTATTTATTAATAATATTATTACTTACGAAAATTAACTAATTTGCTAATATTATTCCTATTATTATGTACCCGATTAGCATCTGCATCAAATAAATAGTGTTTTTCATAGGCGGTTTTTTCACTATCACCCAATTAACATGGTTTTTTTCGTAGACTGTTTTTTCCAAATCGCCCATTAAAGGTTTTTGACGTATGCTTTTTTCCTAAATCATACCATCAAATAGAAGAACATTCCAAAACGTGTCCAAGTGAAAAATCATCTGCTAATAACTATTTTAGTCACACGCTTCGCTTGCGAAGCGTGCGCAAAGTTATTACTATATTAGCGCATTGGTGTTGTTTTTGTGCTTAGAGTGCGGTTTGACTGAGACTAATATGTGCTGGTTCCCTACTATAAATGCGCAATGATGTATGTCACCCGATTGGCATCTGCAGGTCTGAAAAAACTCACGTTGATAGATTATGAGACGCTGAACACGGTTTGTTAGGGCACTTTTTGGTTAAAATGTTTAAATAAAAAGTTATTAGCCGCGAAAGTTTAACGCTATGCGGATACATATAATGCATCGTACGTCATCGCTGAATATAAACAAGTTGAAAATAAATAAATCACCGAAGTAATAGTCGGCGGGTTTTCCCCAATTTTAAAAAAGTTATAAATTATTATTAACAACATTTTACTATTTTGCAATTATTATTCTTCTTATTTAAATTATTAAGAATATTATTATTTACGAAAATTAACTAATTTGCTAATAAAATTCCTATTATTAGAAAGTTCGAGGCTTTGTGGATATTGACTATTCTCTCTAACTTTGTGCTTTCTTTGCTATGGGGATGTTTAACTTCCGGTCTTCTGTTGAGCGTTTAACTGTAATTGAAATGAGCCTTTCGGTTGTTCCTAATTTTACTTTTGAAGACGTAGAAAGATTTTTCAAAATGAAAAATACATGTCTTATATCAAAGGATATGGTTAAAGGATATAAATATTTTGTGGAAGAGTATATTCACGACATCAAAAGTATGGTTACCAAGATAGTCTAGCTAGGTCAGCTAGGACAGTCGCCGATTAGCAATATTGTAAAAAATTAACGTGCGATTGCACTTTTAATAAAATATAATACTATTGAACATAAGCTAATCTATCGTTTTACTTTCATCTTGATTTAAATTTAGTATTTAGTGGTGTTAAAAAAAGAAAAGAAAACGAATTGTATATCTCATCATTGTATATTCTCATTCTTTTAATAAACCAAGTTTCAGAATTCAGTGAGAAGCTTGTTGTAAGCAGTAAATGCTTCCGAAGTCAGAAAAAAACTGCTACTGCCCACATAATTCAAGTAGATTATTTATTATTTGTATCCACTGGTTTTGTAGTTTTGCCAGAATTGTGTTGATGGAATTAATTATTCTCAATAGTTTTTCATAAAACATTTTAAATTTAGTTTTTTTTTCAATCCTGTTTAAAATTTAAGTTGACTTATTGTTGGTTTAGGTTCAATTTAAAAATGGAGAAATAGACATGACAAGCTGTTCTTGTGCAATTGGTCTGGGAGGATGTTGTGGTCATGTTGTGGGGTTGTTGTACCAACTTGCAGATTACAAAAAAAGAAATTGCTCAGAGATTCCAGATGTTATTGTTTTATTTATTTTTCAGTTTCATTACAGACAATTTATTTTGTCAAAAACAATAATAATATACAAAACTTTAATTCAACTTAAAATGCTATATTTTAAAAATAATCTCACAGATTTTGCCTTGTACATCAAAAGAACAGCAATGGCACAAGCCAAGGGGGCACAAAATTCAAGGCGAGAGTGTTTCGAGCATACAATTAAGAAGTACAGTAAAAAAATGTTTTAAAAGAAAAGGAATTTCTTCTACTCTTACTTACAACCCGATTCCATTATTACCCCCAAAGGAATTTGAATTGGCTAATGCAATTATGTTGTCTGGTTAGCATGAGTTCTTTAACTAAAAATAAATAAGCAAAATTTTTTAAATTAAAATGAATATAATTCAATTTAATTTATGTAAATAGGTATCAAGTCTTCCTTCCCTTTTTCAATATCATACAGCACTGGCATCAACACAAAGCTCACGGCCTTTGGGGAAGTACCTTCTACATGTCCATTAGCTTTTCTTTTAAATGAGCCTGAAGAGTGTGTGGATGAGTATCCACAATTTCCTCTAAATAACTACTTGTCCAACACTTTTTGTTATACTATGACAAAAGAACAAAGAATGAGGTTTGATTCAATGACAATAGATGTACATATGTGCAATATTAATGAACGTGCCACAAGAAATCAGAGTTACATTCCAGCATGGCATTGGTTACGAAGAAATCGCATTACAGCATCAATCTGCGGAGATATATTCAGCAGAAGAAAAGGTAAAATAAAAGACATTTCTTAGATAGTTTATCAGACTATTAATATACATTCATTAACATTTTTTAGATTTTGATAAATTGGCAGCGAGGCTCAAACATGGAAAAATTATAACCACCCAAGACATGAAAAGGGGAATAGACATGGAACCTGTTGCAGTGCAGAGTTATTTAAATGTAAACAAATAGAGCTGATTTCTTCAGATGGTTAAGGGCTATACATTTATTTTTTTTTTTGCAGATACACCTTAATGCAAAAGTATTTAAATGCGGACTGGTAATTAACCCTAGTTGTCCTTATCTGGCTGCTTCACCGGACAGAAAAGTTATTGACTTTAATGAATACGGTCTTTTAGAAATTAAATGCCCAAACCCTCAGAAAAATCTCTCCGCTTTGCCTTATCTGCTAAACACTGGAAATGGATTTTATTTGAAAAAAACGCACAAATATTACTATCAAGTGATTCAACAACTTGCAGTAACTGGATGTGAATGGTGTGACTTTTTCGTGTATAAATCTGATGAATGTCATTGCGAACGAATTTATTTTAATCAAGATGTTTGGGACATGGTTAAGGAAAAACTAGATTTTTTCTTTTTTACTTTTTTTTTGTAGAGCATGAAATTTTGTTTATACAATCAAAAGCATTTAAAACGAAATGTTATAAACGTGTACATCCTCCCAGACCGATTGCACAAGAACAATTTGTCATGTCTATTTGTCCATTTTTAAATTGAACCTAAATGTTATAAACGTTTATTGTTACATTAATAATACATTGCATGATAATGTAATAATACACTAAATAATGAAAAAAACTTGAGAAATAATTGATGAAATAAAATATAAAAATGATAACAAATGACTATTTATAGAGCAATGAAAAATGTTATTTTGTAGAACAAATTAAAAAAATTAAGATACAGCGTCTCAGCATAGTCATATCAAGTTGAAGAATAGGAAAATGAACTCAAGGAGTAATTGCTAAATACAGTAACATAAGCATGCAAGACGATAACACATCTTGAAGAACAAACAGCAAAGATGACTTTAAAGAAAAATGAAAATTTTAAAATTAAGATACAGTGACTCAGCATAGTCACTAAAAAGGACAATAACTAAAAAAAATTAACCAACTCTAAAACAGAAACCTAACCAAAAATAATATTTCAGAAATCTCACTTTAAATCAGAATTATCTAAAAAACTTTTAACTAGTGGTGGTTTGAAATTAGTTAACAAAGCTGCATTTACCCAGTGCTGCTGAAGTGTACCTAAGGAAGCTAGATTAAGTGTTTTCGAAAACAAATTATATGATTTCACCCGCTTAATACACCTTTCTACATGAACTCTGAGGGATGAAATTAACTGATTATGTCTTATTTCATCTGCACTGAATTGCCCTGATTGGTTCAAAAAAGAAGGTATGGCTAAATGACAGTGAATTTCCTCTAGATCCTTGGCAATAGTAAAACCTTTATCTGCAAGCACAGTGTCTCCTGATTCAAGTAACTTCAACAATCCACAGTCTCTAAATATATATGCATCAGAACAGTTACCTGAATACAATTTAGAAACAAAAGATATTGTTCCATGGGGTGTTATCCCTATTAAAGATTTAACCGTCGAATAATTCTTATAAGGAGAGAAAAACTGAGATGATCGCATCAATGAGCTAGGCTGCTGGATGCGTATCTCAGTGCAATCAACAATAACTCGACAATTTGGATGAGTCTTTTTAAAAATAGTGGGCAAAAAACTGTTTATTTCACTTCTGGATTGCCAAAATGGCATTCTACCAAGAATAAAAAAAAGGAAGTTAGCCCATGAAATAATTTTTCTTGAAACTGTTCTATGATTTATTTCATACATATCTGCTAACTCTTCATTAGTGAAACCTCTTCTAAGCTTAACTAAGTACATAAAAAATTCTTCTTCTAAACTGAATTTATTACTTAACCTACGAGACTGACAACTATTCTTATAACAACTTTTCATAAGTTCAGCATGAAACTCAATGTGCATGAAAATTAAATGAAAAATTTCATAATTAGCAAAACCAGTATAAAAAAAAAATTTGTCCTTATCATGCTTAAATTTATTAACTCCAAATTTTGTTGAAAGTTCCTTTTCCATTTTCATGCAGAGTTCAGATTTCTTTTTTAATTCTTTCTTTAATTTATCAATAAGGGAATTTTCTTCTGATTCTGTAGACCTAGATAATAAAATTATTATAAAATATATTAAAGTTCTATAAATACATTTCCATTATAAAATATTTTAATAAAACACTGATACAAGTTTGATCTATATATAGAAATATTAAATTATATTTTCCAACTAACTCTATCACATTTTCTGTCGATATTACTTCTTCACATACAAAAGGCACATCTCCTGCAGTAAAAACTTCAGCAAAACTGCTTGGCAATAAATCTTGAGCAGTAAGAGTAACGTCATCTTTTTGAATGGTCGACAACAAGGACTGACGAACAGGACTTTTTCTTTTATTCGGCAATTCTTGGGAATTCCATTCAAATACAGTTGGTATAGCACCAGGTTTTAATTTTTTGTGACTTAATTTCATGTTATCTTCAGCAATGAAATCACTTCTGGTGAAATGCCTTGAACAAACTTTTGTTTCTTTTCCAACCTATCAAATTAATAAACATACAAAAATTAAACACTGAACCACTGACAAAACAAGACAACAAAGTGATAAAACTGATAAAAGGAGTCTTATTATAAAATTAAGTCAATAAGTTAAAAACACTCACGATTTTAAATTTTAATTAACACAATTCACAGGTAAACAGAACTAGACAACTACCTCTATTACAACTGCTTACAATAGGATATGATTAATATTAATGGGTGGAAATATAACAACGTATTTTAACATAAAAGTATGTTAAACAACACAATGCAAACCTTGAAATTCTTCCCAATATCCCTTCGTATCTTATGAATCCAAGCTTTAAAAAGAATATCGTCTTTCGGAAATGAAAAGAAAGATAATCCTCCACACTTCTTTTTTGTGGCAGAACATTGAGGTACGCAGCAAAATGAAGGCATTATTGTTTTCTTTTAATTGAATTATTTTTTTTCAGATTCAAAAGAACAAGATCTCTTGGCAATAACAATGATTAGTCAGCAACAAAAAGTGAACGACGCTATTTTACTATCTATCGCCGTATAACTCACGACAAACAACTCCGATTTTTATAGAATTTATAATGCTAAGTTCCTACCACTATTTTACACCAAATCTGAAAATTCACACTTCCAATGCAACAAAATTTCCCACGTTATGACTAGATTGGTAAGCTCGAGACTGCTGTCAACACTAAACCGGAAGTGATGTGTACCCGTTTTATAGCTAGAGCAAAGAAATCTCAAAGTTAGAGAGAATAGTCAATATTTAATGAAATTATTATTAACGACATTATTTATTTTATTTATTTTAATAAATTATATATAATATATTAATATATTAAATAAAATGTTATTAGCCGTGAAAGTTTACCGCTTTGCGAATATAATTTGAGCATACGTCATAACTCATTATAAACAAGTTGAAAATAAATAAATCACCGAAGTAGTACATCGGCAGGTTTTCCCAATATCAGCCATTGAAGATTGGATTTTTTGTTGGCGTTTTTTTTTCATTATCAGCCATTAAACATTGGGTTGTTTCTTAGGCTTTTTTTTCTCTAGCTTTTTTTTCACTATCACCCAAAATATGTTGTTCATTTCGTAGGCGGTTTTTTCACTATAACCCAATAAATGTTGTTTTTTTCGCAGGCGGTTTTTCCGATACCATCAAATAAATAGTGTTTTTCATAGGCGGTTTTTTCACTTTTACCCATTTAACATAGTTTTATTCGTAAGCTGTGTTTTCCAATTCGCCCATTAAAGGTTTTTTTGACGTAGGCATTTTTCCTAAATCATCCAATCAAATAGAAGACCATTCCTAAACGTGTCCAAGTAAAAAATCATCTGCTACTAACTATTTTAGTCACGCGCTTCGCTTGCGAAGCGTGCGTAAGTTTATTCCTATATTATCGCATTGGTGTTGTTTTTGTGCTTAGAGTGCTATTTGAGTGCTACTACCATTACTATTAATATGTAAAAACCCACACGCTTCGCGCGCGAAGCGTGCGTCAATTGCTGGTTCCCTACTATAAAAGCGCAATGATGTAATATGTATGTATTATGTATGTCACCCGATTAGCATCTGCAGGTCTGAAAAAACTCACGTTGATAGATTATGAGACGCTGAACACGGTTTGTTAGGGCACTTTTTTGCTAAAATGTTTAAATAAAAAGTTATTAGCCGCGAAAGTTTAACGCTATGCGGATATATATAATGCATCGTACGTCATTTTTCAATAAAAAGAAGTTGAAAAAAAACAAATCATCGAAAGCGGGATTTCCCAATAATTTTGAGATTACGTCATCACACAATATAAGCAAGTTGAAAATAAACAAATCACCGAAGGCGTGTTTTTCCAATAATTTTGAGAATACGTCATCACACATTATAAACAAGTTGAAAATAAATAGAGGTGGTTTTATTCGTAGGCGTTTTTTTCATTATCAGCTATTAATGGTTGTTTTATCGTAGGCGGTTTTTTCAAATTTAGCCATTCAAAGAGAATACCATTCCAAAACGTTTCCAAGTGAAAAATCATCTGCGACAAGCTGAATAAACTCACACGCTTCGCGTGCGAAGCGTGTTCCCTACTATAAAAGCGCAATGATCGCTTCGGTGATTTTCCCAATTTTAAACAAGTTGTAAATTATTATTAACGACAATTTACTATTTTGTAATTATTATTCCTCTTATTTTAATTATTATTATTAACAAAGATTAACTAATTTGCTAATATTATTCCGATTATTGGAAAGATCGACGCTTTGCGGATATATTTAATGAAATTATTATTAACGTCATTTTTCTATTTTGTATTTATTATTCCTCTTATTTTAATTATAACACTTCGAAATGGAAATGAAATTGCAGCTGCAAGTAATAATGAGACAGGCAAAGAAATAATACTGCAACAATTGCGCGACAAATATGTCAAGAAAAGAAATGAGACAAAAAAAAGCATTAAAAGAGCCATAATTGATTATGAGAAAAAGCTGACGGATAATATAAAAAATGACAGCAAAAGTTTCTATGCGTATGTCCGAAGTAAGCAAAAACGAAAAGACCTAGTGGGGCCGTTAAAAAATGAGTTAGGCGAAGTGGTTGAAAACGATGAAGAGGTAGCTGAAATGTTAAATAATTATTTTTGTACGGTTTTTACTGAAGAAGACATAGAAAACATACCAGAACCTGTGAACATGTTTAAGGGAAAAATAGACGAGAAAATGACTGATGTGGTTATCACAAAAGAGAACGTTGAAAGACACTTGAAGGACCTAAAACAGATAAAAGTCCGGGTATCGATGCATTACATCCCATGTTTTTAAGAGAAGTAAGACACGAAATAAGCGATGTGTTAGGAGAAATAATGAACAGGTCCTTGAAAACTGGAGAAATTCCTCGTGATTGGAAAGATGCAATCATTGTACCACTCTTTAAAAAAGGTAGCAGATCTGAGGCAAGTAACTATCGTCCAGTAAGTCTCACGTGTATTATTTGCAAAGTCATGGAAAAAATCATTCAGCTCGATTTAATGAATCACATTAGACACCACAACATTTTGATAAACAGCCAACATGAATTCGTACAAAGGCGATCATGTCTAACAAATTTGCTAGATTGTTTTGAAAATGTTTATACCCACTTAGATAAAGGATCCCCTGTAGACATAGTCTATCTGGATTTTGCCAAAGCCTTCGACAAAGTACCACATACACGGTTGATGAGAAAAATAGAAGCGGCTGGAATAGGAGGTAATATTCGAGAATGGATCAAAGAATGGCTAGCTGACAGAAGACAAAAAGTGGGAATTAAAGGGAAATACTCGGAGTGGAAAAGCATAAAAAGTGGTGTACCGCAAGGATCCGTTTTGGGACCATTACTATTTGTTCTGTTCATTAACGACCTTGATTTAGCGACTTGTTCAAAGGTCTCGAAATTTGCTGATGACACAAAGTTATCCATGAAAGTAGAGTGTGAGCTGGATGCCGACATTTTAAGAAAAGATCTTGCAAAAATATACCAATGGTCCCTAGACTGGCAAATGATGTTCAACGTAGATAAATGCTCAGTGATGCACATGGGTAAGAGAAATCAAGAGTTTCAGTATGAGATGGGAGGAATATTGTTGAAGACATCTGAAGAGGAAAGAGATCTGGGAGTTGTAGTACACAATAGCGGCAAACCATCAAGACAGTGTGCGGAAGCAGCAAAGCGAGCCAATAAGATTTTAGGATTGGTCAAGAGAACAATAATAAGTCGAAACCAGGAAATAATTATCAGACTATACAAATGTTTGGTAAGACCACATCTAGAATATTGTGTACAAGCTTGGAGCCCTGTTTTAAAAAAGGACATCGTAGTGTTGGAGAAGGTACAAAGGAGGGCTACAAAGTTGATTAAGCATTTAAGCCAGTTACCTTACGAAGAAAGATTAAAACAATGCGGCTTAACAACTCTAGAGAAAAGGAGAAGTAGTGGTGACTTGATCGAAGCCTACAAGATAATAACAGGAAAAGAGGATTTAACACCAGCAATGTTTTTCGAACAACCACCGATTCAAAGCACTAGGGGACATAGATTCAAGCTTTTTAAAAAACAAGAAAAGACTTTAAAAAAGGCTTTTTTTAGTTCTAGAGTGGTAAACATATGGAAAGACTTGGACGATGACACTGTAGCATCTGAGACTACCACATCTTTTAAAGTAGCGCTATCCAGGCATGGATACTGATTTTTTATGCAATTATTTATTTTTTATTAGTTTATTTATCTATTATTATCATTTATTTTATTTTATTCTATTTATTATTATTTTTAATTCGAAGTGGTTGTCTATAGGCGTAAAGTCTTCTAAACCACTATAATAAACGTTATCTTATCTTATCAATAATATTATTCTTTACGAAAATTACCTAATTTGCTAATATTATTCCTATTATTGGAAAGTTCGACGCTTTGTAAATATATTTAATGAAATTATTATTAACGACATTATTTATTTTAATACATTATATATAATATATTAATATATTAAATAAAAAGTTATTAGCCGCAAAAGTTTAACGCTTTGCGAATATAATTTGAGCATACAGCATACATCGTAACTCTTTATAAACAAGCTGAAAATAAATAAATCACCGAAGTAATACATCGGCGGGTTTTCCCAATATCAGCTATTGAAGATTGGGTTTTTTGTAGGCGTTTTTTTTCATCATCAGCCATTAAAAGTTGGGTTGTTTCTTTGGATTTTTTTCACTATCACCCAAAATATGTTGTTCATTTCGTAGGCGGTTTTTTCACTATGACCCAATAATTGTTGTTTTTTTCGTAGGCTGTTTTTCCGATACCATCAAATAAATAGTGTTTCTCATAGGCGGTTTTTTCACTATCACCCATTTAACATGGTTTTTTTCGTAGGCTGTTTTTTTCCAATTCGCCGATTAAAGGTTTTTTTTACGTAGGCATTTTTTCCTAATTCATCCAATCAAATAGAAGACCATTCCAAAACGTGTCCAAGTGAAAAATCATGTGCTACTAACTATTTTAGTCACAAGCTTCGCTTGCGAAGCGTGCGTAAAGTTATTACTATATTAGCGCATTGGTGTTGTTTTTGTGCTTAGAGTGCGACTAATATGTAAAAACTCACACTCTTCGCGCGCGAAGCGTGCGTCAAGTGCTGGTTCCCTACTATAAAAGCGCAATGATGTAATATGTATGTATTATGTCACCCGATTAGCATCTGCAGGTCTGAAAAAACTCACGTTGATAGATTATGAGACGCTGAACACGGTTTGTTAGGGCACTTTTTTGCTAAAATTCCCTACTATAAAAGCGCAATGATGTAATATGTATGTATTAGGTCACCCGATTAGCATCTGCAGGTCTGAAAAAACTCACGTTGATAGATTATGAGACGCTGAACACGGTTTGTTAGGGCACTTTTTTGCTAAAATGTTTAAATAAAAAGTTATTAGCCGCGAAAGTTCAACGCTATGCGGATATATATAATGCATCGTACGTCATCGCTGAATATAAACGAGTTGAAAATAATCTAATCACCGAAGGCGGGTTTTCCCAAAAATTTTGAGATTACGTCATCAAACAATATAAAGAAGACGAAAATAAACAAATCACCGAAGGCGTGTTTTTCCTATAATTTTGAGATTACGTCATCACACATTATAAACAAGTTAAAAATAAATAAAGGTGGTTTTATTTGTAGGCGGTTTTTCCAATATCAGCCAATAAAGGTTGTTTTTTTCGTAGGCGGTTTTTTCAAATTTAGCCATTCAAAGAGAAGACCATTCCGCAACGTTTCCAATTGAAAAAGCATCTACGATCCCTACTAGAAAAGCGCAATGATGTATTTATTATGTATTATGTCACCCGATTAGCATCTGCAGGTCTGAAAAAACTCACGTTGATAGATTAGGTTTGTTATGGCACTTCTTTGCTAAAATGTTTAAATAAAAAGTTATTAGCCGCGAAAGTTTAAGCTATGCGGATATATATAATGCATCGTACGTCATCGCTGAATATAAACAATTCACCGAAGTAGTAGTCGGCGGGTTTTCCCCAATTTTAAACAAGTTGTAAATTATTATTAACGACATTTTACTATTTGGCAATTATTATTCCTCTTATTTTAATTATTAATGATATTATTATTGGAAAGTTCGACGCTTTGCGGATATATTCAATGAAATTATTAACGACATTTTTCTAATTTGTAATTATTATTCCTCTTATTTTAATTAATAATAATATTATTATTGGAAACTTCTACGCTTTGCGGATACATTTAATGAAATTATTATTAACGACATTTTACTATTTTGCAATTATTATTCCTCTTATTTTAATTATTAATGATATTAATATTGGAAAGTTCGACGCTTTGCGGATATATTCAATGAAATTATTAACGACATTTTTCTAATTTGTAATTATTATTCTTCTTATTTTAATTATTAATAATAATATTATTTGCGAAAATTAACTATAATTTTTTTATTATTATTCCTATTATTGGAAAGTTCGACGCTTTGCAGATATATTTTGAGCATACGTCATAACTCAATATAAACAAGTTGAAAATAAATAAATCGCCGAAGTAGTACATCGGCGGGTTTTCCCAATATCAGCCATTGAAGTTTGGGTTTTTTCGTAGACGGTTTTTTCATTATCAGCCATTAAATAATGTGTTTATCGTAGGCTGTTTTTCCCAATATCTCCCGTTAAAGTTTTTTTTCGTAAGCAGTTTTTCCAAAATCATACAATCTAAGAGAATACCATTCCAAATCGTGTTTAAGTGAAAAATCATCTGCTACTGGCGAAGCGTGCGTAAAGTTATTACTATAATAGCGCATTGGTGTTGTTTTTGATCTTAGAGTGCAATTTGAGTGCGACCACCTTTACTATTATTATGTCAAAACTCACACGCTTCGCGCGCGAAGCGTGCGTCAAGTGCTGGTCCTAACATAAAAGCACATTGATGTATTAAACAATATAAAGAAGTTGAAAATAAACAAATCACGAAAGCGTGTTTTTCCTATAATTTTGAGATTACGTCATCACACATTATAAACAAGTTAAAAATAAATAAAGGTGGTTTTATTCGTAGGCGGTTTTTCCAATATCATCCAATAAAGGTTGTTTTTTTCGTAGGCGGTTTTTTCAAATTTAGCCATTCAAAGAGAAGACCATTCCGCAACGTTTCCAAGTGAAAGAGCATCTGGGACTAGCTAGAAAAACACACACGCTTCGCGCGCGAAGCGTGTGTCAATCCCTACTATAAAAGCGCAATGATGTATTATGTATTATGTATGTATTACGTATTATGTCACCCGATTAGCATCTGCAGGTCTGAAAAAACTCACGTTGATAGATTATGAGACGCTGAACAAGGTTTGTCAGAGCACTTTTTTGTTAAAATGTTTAAATAAAAAGTTATTAGCCGCGAAAGTTTAACGTTTTGCGGATATATATAATGCATCGTACGTCATAGCTAAACATAAACAAGTTGAAAATAAATAAATCACCGAAGTAGTAGTCGGCGGGTTTTCCCCAATTTTAAACAAGTTGTAAATTATTATTAACGACAATTTACTATTTTGCAATTATTATTCCTCTTATTTTAATTAATATTATTAACGAAGATTAACTATTTTGCTAATATTATTCCTATTATTGGAAAGCTCTACGCTTTGCGGATATATTTAATGAAAATATTATTAACGATTTCATCGTCGGGTTTTCCCAATATCAGCCATTGAAGGTTGGGTTTTTTGTTTGTGGTTTTTTTCATTATCAGCCATTAAAGGATGTGTTTTTTCGTAGGATGTTTTTCCAATATTTCCAATACAAGTTTTTTTTCGTAGGCGTTTTTTTCTATATTAGCCGTTACAGTTTTTTTTTTCGTAGGCTGTTTTTCCGATACCATTCATTAAATATTGGGTTTTTCGTAAGGTGTTATTTCCAAAAACATCCAATATAAGTTTTTTTCGTTGGCGGCTCTTTCACTATCACCCAATAAATATGGGTTTTTCGTAGGCTGTTTTTTCCAATATCACCCATTAAAGGTTTTTTTTAGGCAGATTTTCTAAAATCATCCAATCAAAGAGAAGACCATTCCAAAACGTGTTCAAGTGAAAAATCATCAGCTACTGGCTAAAATAGTCACACGCTTCGCTTGCGAAGCGTGCGTAAAGTTATTACTATAATTTCGCACTGGTGTTGTTTTTGAGCTTAGAGTTCGATTTGAGTGCGACTACCTTTACTATTAATATTTAAAAACTCACACGCTTCGCGCGCGAAGCGTGCGTTAAGTGCTGGTCCTACTATAAAAGCGCAATGATGTAATATGTATTACGTATATCACTCGATTAGCAGCTGCAGGTCTGAAAAAACTCACGTTGATAGATTATGAGACGCTGAACACGGTTTGTTAGGGCACTTTTTGTTTAATGTTTAAATAAAAAGTTATTAGCCGCGAAAGTTTAACGTTTTGCGGATATATATAATGCATCGTACGTCATCGCTAAATATAAACAAGTTGAAAATAAATAAATCCCCGAAGTAGTAGACGGCGCGTTTTTTTCAATTTTAAACAAGTTGTAAATTATTATTAACGACAATTTACTATTTTGCAATTATTATTCATCTTGTTTTATTTATTTATAATATAATTATTAACGAAGAATAACTATTTTGCTAATATTATTCCTTTTATTGGAAAGTTTGACGCTTTGCGGATATATTTAATGAAAATATTATTAACGACATTTTTCTATTTTTAATTATTATTCCTCTTATTGTAATTATTATTAATATTATTATTTACGAAAATTAACTAATTTGCTAATATTATTCTTATTATTGGAAAGTTCGACGCTTTGCGCATATATTTTGAGCATACGTCATAACTTAATATAAACAAGTTGAAAATAATTCACCGAAGTAGTACATCGGCGGGTTTTCCCAATATCAGCCATTGAAGGTTGGGTTTTTTTGTAGGCTGTTTTTTTTCATTATCAGCCATTAAAGGTTGGTTTTTTAGGCTTTTTTTCACTATCACCCGTTAAATGTTGTTTTTTTCGTAGGCTGTTTTTTCCGATCAAATCCAATTAATATTGTGTTTTTCGTAGTCGGTTTTTCCACTATCACACAATAAATGTGTTTTTTGTAGGCTATTTTTTGCAATATAGCCCATTTAAGGTTTTTTTCATTGGAAGTTTTTCCAAAATCATCCAATCAAAAAGAAGACCATTCCAAAACGTTTTCAAGTTAAAAATCATCTGCTACTGGCTGACATAGTCACATGCTTCGCTTGCGAAGCGTGCGTTAAGTTATTACTATATAAGCGCATTCAAATAAAATCAAATCAAAGAATCATTTGATTACATAGGCGTTGTTTTTGAGCTAAGAGTGCCATTTGAGTGCGACTACCTTTACTATTAATATGTAAAAACTCACACGCTTCGCGAAGCGTGCGTCAAGTGCTGGTTGTGAACATAAAAGTGTGAGACACAACTGTTGCGATTGTATGAGTAAAAAAAACGACCCACGCATTTATGTTCAAAATTTATTTTATCCAATTTAGTGGATTTAAATAAAAACGCGTTTTAAAAAAAATTTTGCTAGTATTATTTATATTCTGCCAATTGCTGATTTTGTTTCCATTTGCTAAATATTTGTTCTGTCAGTCTTGATCAAAGAAAATAAGATTTTTAAACAAAATCGTTTGCTGATTAATCAAAATTAAACTCAGTTGTTGTAAGAAATAATAACAAAAGAAAAAATAAAAAAATGAGAAAACACATTGTGGTTGTTATTAATTATTATTAATAATTTTATTTCAAACTGAATGAATTAAGTGATTGTTAATTTGTTATATAAAATACCCTATAGTCACAAAATTGAAGAATTTTTATAACATACTTTGCCGGTTTTTAAATATCTATATTATAAAAGCCTTCGTCACTCACTCACTCTCTCACTCACTCACTCACTCACTCACTCACTCACTCACTCACTCACTCACTCACTCACTCACTCACTCACTCATTCACTCACTCACTCACTCACTCACTCACTCACTCACTCACTCACTCACTCACTCACTCACTCACTCACTCACTCACTCACTCACTCACTCACTCACTCACTCACTCACTCACTCACTCACTCACTCACTCACTCACTCACTCACTCACTCACTCACTCACTCACTCACTCACTCACTCACTCACTCACTCACTCACTCACTCACTCACTCACTCACTCACTCACTCACTCACTCACTCACTCACTCACTCACTCACTCACTCACTCACTCACTCACTCACTCACTCACTCACTCACTCACTCACTCACTCACTCACTCACTCACTCACTCACTCACTCACTCACTCACTCACTCACTCACTCACTCACTCACTCACTCACTCACTCACTCACTCACTCACTCACTCACTCACTCACTCACTCACTCACTCACTCACTCACTCACTCACTCACTCACTCACTCACTCACTCACTCACTCACTCACTCACTCACTCACTCACTCACTCACTCACTCACTCACTCACTCACTCACTCACTCACTCACTCACTCACTCACTCACTCACTCACTCACTCACTCACTCACTCACTCACTCACTCACTCACTCACTCACTCACTCACTCACTCACTCACTCACTCACTCACTCACTCACTCACTCACTCACTCACTCACTCACTCACTCACTCACTCACTCACTCACTCACTCACTCACTCACTCACTCACTGAATTTATATTAAATACTTTAGTAAATTGAAAATTTAAACACAGTAAAAAATTTCATTAAATTTCCTTATATATAAAATTTTTTTATAGTTATCAAATGTCATTTTGTTTTTGTTAACTATTTTTTATAAAATGTATCCAAAGTACATCATCGTAATTTTAAAACATCCGTCCTTGGGACGGGCAAAACCACTAGTAAATTAAATGTTTAAATATAAATGTTAATAAATCTACTGTGTTTGCGTTATAATACATTGAAAACGCTGTTCCAGTTATCGGCAATGCATTTATTGCTAACAATATTTTGATACACAGCAACTAAAAAAATATTTAATAATTCGTTGTTGAAAAATAAAACAGTTTCTTATATTTTATTAAAAACAATTAAATGATCCTCATAATAGTTTTTATCAGCTTATTTCTTGCATTACAGTCATTTTCATTGCAATTCATTTTAGTTATTAGTTATTTGTATTATCATTACAATAATTAATGTCATCGTTATAATCATTGTCGTCTTCAGCAGCAGCTACAACAACAACATTACCATCATTTAGGCTAGATAAACACATTTAATAACAATGAGCTTATAATCGTGTTTGGAGAATCCTAAAACTGATTTACATATATATATATATATATATATATATATATATATATATATATATGTATATATATATATATATAATTTAATTTAGGTTACAATCTCTGTTTGTGTGTGTGTGTGTGGCTTTCTCTGTACGCAAATCTTGCAAGTGAAATTTAACCAGCTTTTTGACTAGCTAGAAAGCTGAAACTTTTAGCACAATTTTATATTGGATGACAATACATGAGTCAATTAAAAAAAAATATTTGAACATCTTTCGTATACATACACACATACACACAAACACACATCGAGTGTATTTGAAATCAAAGCTTGTGTTAAAAAACTCGTTTTTTCCTTTACTTGTTTTTTTTTGTTTTCAGTATTTGTTTTCTTAACCGATTGAAACAATAAAAAAATTAAGCTTTATTATCACGATTGCAATATCTCCATGCTAATAGTAGTCTTTCAATATTATAAAATACCAATGTTATCGACATTATGCCAACAATTATAAATATTATTTCAGTTTTCATCTCACCTTACTTCCAAGCAGTTTAATGCTGCTGATGTCCATTTTTTTCATTTCTTTTGTTCGTTTTGATTTTTTCGTTAAAACCTTTTTGATCAAAAACCACAATATTACCAATATTGCTGGCACGAGAACAGAGACAGCAATCATCTGCCACGAAATCGTTGAGTTCATTTTTTCTGAATTCAAAATTATAATTTTCAATATAACTCAATAATTTTAAATCACTTTAATTGGATTTGAATTTAATAATGATGAAGCTTGTAATATTGTCTTATAGCTGCCTCATCACGCACTTTTTTTCAAAATAATAGCAACTGTGATCGAGTGGGAAATGTGAACATAAATGCAAAAGATAATGATTGTCACACGACGTATAAAGATGACATGGACAATCTGGTGAAATTTTCTTTTATAAAAATGTCGTACAACCTGTCAAAACTATTATGGGCAAAGAAGATGCTTGAGAAGATATGTACATGCAAATGTTAACTTAATTGATTATAATATTTGTTCACAGTAGATGAAGTGACGTGGTTTCGGAACGCAACAATTTGACGGAAGCCTTTTTGCACTTTTTTGTGCTATAATGTGTAAAAAGTAATGTTTAGTTTATGTAACTGTTGTTTTGTTGCATTATCGTTAACTTGATTTTGCGGACCTGTCTCAAACCTGGAAAAAGAAGCATGGAAGGGAAAAGGGATCCAATTATGATCCGCAAAAGGAAGTACTTTGGCATTTCCTATATGTTGTTATTAAAATTTTAAAACACCTGGTATAAAGGACTATGAACTATTATAAAAAAAACATTATCGTTTTATAAAAATGATTTTGATTAAAAAAGAAGCAATTTTATTTTTATATGATTGAGCTGGTTGATGTTTTTTATGCTTTAAAACAGGGTTGTCCAACGCATGGCCGCGGGCCACAAAGTGGTCCTCGTTGTCTTTAGCCGTGGCCCGCGTTTTCACTATCTAACATTTAAAATCAAATAAATATTATGTTTTTAAAACTATTTTTTATTGTATCTCAGGAATAGGGCAGCTTATTACAGTTATTATTATAATTTTTAAAATCAGATTTTTTTTATGTGTATTGCATTACGTTAAAACTACCGCCTCATTTTTAATAAAACCGTTAAAAATGGTATTGGCTACTTGATAAAGTTTGATTTGCCAGAAACAAAACTCTCTGGTGTCACTACAGATGGAGCAAGTTCAATGAAAGGGAAAAATATTGGATTTATGGCTTTATTCAAGAAATCTGTTAATCACAACATTTTTTCATATCACTGTTATGGAACACGGACAGTTATGTGCCCAAAATAATATTATAAATGAAAAAAGTCATGGAATTTGTTATCCAAACTGTTCAAACAATTGCTTAAGGAATGTTGAAGTGAGGCTGAAGATGTAATTTATTCCTGCCAAGTTAGAAGGCTTAGTCGAGCTGCAACTTTGAAAAGATTTTGGATATTAATACCTGAAATAATACAGTTTTTAGAAATTAAAGATAAAGACACAAGCTTTTTTGAAAATAATGACTGGCTAAATGATTTGGCATTTTTGATTGACAAAACTCAAATGTTAATGGAATTAAATATCAAGTTCTAGGGTAAAGATCAACTTATTTGTAAATTATATGAAAATGTATAAACATATGTTTTGAAATTGAAACTTCTTAAACAACAATTACGTTAAAAATCACTTGTCCATTTCAAGACATTATCAGAAAAAAATAAGGACACAGTTGACTATGAAAAATATTGTAATCTCATTTTAAAAGTAATTGATGAATTTGACACAAGATTTTGTGATTTTAAAGAAGAAAAAAATAATTTGGACTTATTTTCACATCCATTTTCCATTACAGTTGAGACAGTTAGAGATGAATTTCAAATGGAATTGATAGAACTAAAAAACAATAAAGAAAAAAAAGTTTTAAAGTTTAAAGACTTGAAGGAAGTTCACCAAGATGTTGTATTGTTAGAATTTTATAAAAAAAAATACATGAACATTGAAGTTTTTTTCTTTTTTGAAAACACTTACAACTGTGAACAATGAAACATGTTAAATCAGAGCAGAGACATAGGTTGAAAGATGAACACCTCACTGATACACTTTGAATTTCATGATCCACTATAAAAGCTAACATTGATCATTTGTGTAAAAATGAACAATGTCAATTTTCCCATTAATTATATTTTTTTGACAATATTGAAATTGAATTAGTTGTTTTTTTATCAGAAGTTTCAAGAAAATAATTTGTTTTAATTTGTGGCCCTTGTGTTGTCATCAAAATAAATTAATGGCCCTGGCTGCAAAAAGGTTGGACAACTCTGCTTTAAAATTATCATTTATTTGTTTATAAATTTATTTAACTTCAAATAAAATTGCATTTTACAGTCAATAAAAACGGCAAAATTTTGATTGAAATTTCATTTTTTAATCATTAGGTATTGATAACATTTTATCATTTTTTAAACATTGTGCGTCAGAAAGTTCTGCGCAAAAACGTTTACATCAAAGCGGTTGCGCCAAAGCGGCAGCGTCAAAACGTTTTGTTTTGGTCACAATGGCAAGTAGACCGCATCAGAATTGTTAACATGATGGAATTAACAAAACACAATCGTCATCAGTTCCACCAACTGATGTTAAATGTCACAAAACTTTCTTCTTTTAAAAATTTATATTTAAATAATAATCAAATAAAACGAAAACTTTTTTCTAACTTTTAAAATTACAAACTTTTTTAATTTTTAAACTTTAATGAGATGAGTTTATCCTTCATTTAATCCCAATTTGAACGTATTTCAACTACTTTGAATGTTTTAGCTAATTTTTATTTTATGATTCTTTGCGCTTTTTTACATCTGTGTTTACATCTGTGTGTACAGCTGTGTAATCTGTGCGTACATCTGCGTGTACATCTGTGTGTACATTTGTGTTTACATCTGTGTGTACATCTATGTGTTTCAAGCGTCTGCTAAACATTTAAACAACAAGAACCTGCCTTCATTGTGTTTCCGACTAAAACTTAGCTTCTCCAGCCATGTGTGAAAATAATTATTTGTTATAGTTTTAAAAATGACAACAAACCTTAATTTGTTTATACTTTTTTACGTACATACATACATACATCCATGCATGCATACATACATACATACATACATACATACATACATACATACATACATACATACATACATACATACATACATACATACATACATACATACATACATACATACATACATACACACACACACACACACACACACACACACACACACACACACACACACACACACACACACACACACACACACACACACACACACACATACATACATACATACATACATACATACATACATACATACATACATACATACATACATACATACATACATACATACATACATACATACATACATACATACATACATACATACATACATACAAACAAACAAACATACATACATACATACATACATACATACATACATACATACATACATACATACATACATACATACATACATACATACATACATACATACATACATACATACATACATACATACATACATACATACATACATACATACATACATACATACATACATACATACATACATACATACATACATACATACATACATACATACATACATACATACATACATACATACATACATACATACATACATACATACATACATACATACATACATACATACATACATACATACATACATACATACATACATACATACATACATACATACATACATACATACATACATACATACATACATACATACATACATACATACATACATACATACATACATACATACATACATACATACATACATACATACATACATACATACATACATACATACATACATACATACATACATACATACATACATACATACATACATACATACATACATACATACATACATACATACATACATACATACATACATACATACATACATACATACATACATATAATACATACATACATACATACATACATACATACATACATACATACATACACACACACACACACACACATACATACATACATACATACATACATACATACATACATACATACATACATACATACATACATACATCAATCCCAACATTGAGAGAAGAACCGGTTAAAAGCCTGGGAAGGTGGTATGACGATTCGCTTAACGACACTGGACGGTGTTCTGAAGTTCTCCGATCGGCATTTGAAGATATGAAGAAAATTGATGCGGCCCCACTCCAGAGCAGGTTCAAATTGTGGTTGCTTCAGTTTGTTCTGTTGCCGAGATTGCAGTGGCCTCTATCAATGTATGAGATGAGCTTACCATTGCTGGAAAAGCTAGAAAGGAGGATGAATAAATTTACAAGGAAATTGTTGGGTCTGCCTCCGGGATTTACTTCGGTAGCTTTGTACAGCAAGACTGCCAAACTGAGGTTGCCACTGAAGTCTTTGGTTGAGGAGTTTAAGATAAACAAGATCCGTACGCAACTAATGCTGGATAACTCTTCGGATCAAAGAATTGTGGAGATGGGACCTCTTGTAAAGTCCGGAAAGAAATGGGTAGCCAGAAAGGAAATCGAAGAAGCTGAAGCCTCTTTACGTTGGACAGAAAGAGTTGGGGCAGTTCAACAGGACAAACGGGGTCTCGGGTCAACCCATCGAGTTTGGTGGTCAAAAGCCAGTACCAGTGAACGAACAAGTCTGGTCATTCAGGAAAGAAAGAAAGCCATTGAGTCCCAGAGAATGATTAAGTTTGTTCAGTTATCTCAACAAGGAGATTGGACGACATGGGAAAATGCTGTTCAGCGTTCGCTTTCTTGGAAAGACATTTGGCAATACACACCACTACGTTTGTCTTTTTTGATTAGATCTCTTTATGATCAACTGCCGTCATCCAGAAATCTTCGAAGATGGAAGTTGAAAGACGATGATTCGTGCATGTTATGTGGGCAATCGGAGACTCTCATTCACGTTCTTTCCTGTTGTTCGTTTTCACTTTCACACGGGAGGTACACTTGGCGCCATAACCAAGTACTCCGAAAATTGCTTGACTTCGTCAAAGAAGCGTGTAAGAAAGCAAAAACAAGAGGAATACAGCAGAAAAGGAAAATCTACTTTTTGAGAGAAGGCAATCTGAAGTTCCACAGGTTCAGATCTACAAGAGACTTTGAATGTGTGATGGGTGCTGCCGACGATTGGTCGGTTTCGGCTGATTTGGATGGCGAAAGAAAATTTCCAGAAGCTGTGAGATCTAGCGGTTTAAAGCCGGATATAATTATATATTCTGACTTGGCCAAGACAATGCTCCTGATTGAACTCTCTGTGTCATGGGAAAATAACATGGAATCTAGCAATATTTTCAAAGAGGAGAGATATAGGGATTTAGCATGTGATTTGAATGCCAAAGGGTTCAGGACTGATATTTTTGCAGTCGTGGTTGGCGTTCGAAGGTTGGTTAGCAGCTCAATGTTAAAACTGCTGAAAGCTCTTGGTTTTTCAAACCGAGAAAAAACTCGAGCCATCAAGGAGATCTCCCAGACAGCTGAAGCTGCATCTTTTTGGATTTTCGCTAATAGAAAAAAGAAAGCGCTACAAGATGCACACGAAATGGTTTAGCCTTGTTTACATTGAGCGATAATCGTTCCGGCGATTTCAAGTTTTGTTTCGAACAGTTTTCTGCTGAACTTTGAATTTTCGTGTTTCAAGTTAGGAATTTGGAAATTTTTCTCGCCGAAGGGCGTCCGCCTGATCAACGGACGTGGGCCCACCTCTCTTAAAAGCGTCAAGAAGTTTAAGGGCCGAAACGCTAAAAATGAGACGAGGGAGAAGTTGGCTGCGCAGCTGGATCCCCGAACTATAGTGCAAAAAAAAGTTCGTGCATTGGGGTTGTGCTATAGATCGTTGGAAAGATATTTAAAAAAGAAATATAATGGTGTAAAATAAATTTAATATTGCAAAAAATAAAAAAGTTATAGGCGAAAAACTGTCGCCGTCCCTATGTAAATGTATGGAGACGATTTTTCATACCCTGATCTATATTTTGCTTCATAACTTTTTTATTTGTTGGACTATTTTCCAAAAATTAGTTTCTATGTTTAGCTAATATATTTGTCTTTCTAATGCATTAAGCTAGAACCCCAATGCAGTCGAAAATTTCAATCTACATGGCTCCAAACGCAAGTGAAAAATCGTCCCTATGTAAATGTATAGTACGAGAAGATAATCGTTGCTTGATGCGGCAAATGACTGGGGAATATCAGCAGATTTAAAAGATGAAGACTGTTTTCCGGAATTGGTTCGCAGCAGCGGATTGAGACCGGACATTGTCATTTTTTCCAGTTTGGCCAAGACGTTGTTGTTCATCGAACTAACAATGCCATGGGAAGCCTCAAATATCTTGAAAGAAGAACGTTACAGAATCCTTGTCCAAGATTTGGAGCGTGCGGGAAGAACGTTACAGAATCCTTGCTCAAGATTTGGAGCGTGCGGGAAGAACGTTACAGAATCCTTGCCCAAGATTTGGAGCGTGCGGGATATAGAGTCGAGATTTTTCCAGTTGAAGTAGGCGCCAGGGGTTTAGCCGGTCGCTCACTCGTCAAATTGCTTATGGCTCTCGGAATGTCGCGTTGGAAAAAAACTCAAGCTATCAAGAAAATAGCTGAAAGAGCAGAAACAGCTTCTTTTTGGATATGGATGCAAAGGAATGGAAAAGGAGATAATAGTTTTAAACAGCCACTTCTGGCTTCCGTACGACAGTGTTAGCTCCTCCTTTGTTTACAAGTTCAGGGACGAAGTCGCGTTATGGCTGCCGGCGAAAGTTTCGGTTGTTTGCAATAGAAGGAAAGTTGCTAGCGTTTAGAAAATAATCGAAACAATGTTCCCTGCCATTATGGTTTATGGTGTTTCTCGGTTGGTGAAAGTGGTGGCATGGCTCGAAGTTCCGGAGGTGAATGCTTCTTTTGGTGTCGGAATCTGGCGGTTTGGTGGATACTACAGTTACTACATGCTCAAGTTCCGGCGTTTGAAAGAAAGTTTCTCATCTTGTTACAGTTGCTTGCACGGAACCCAGTGGCGGATTCAACTATAGGCCAGGAGGGGCAACCTGCCCCCGCGCCCCTGTCGGGTCCTAAATGGCGCTCCTTAGTGCCCTGTTAAAAAAATGCCCGCTTTCTATGAACACTGAAAATCTTTTATGAATGTGTGCATTAAGTCGCATAACTGGTTATAATGCTATATTATCCAGCTGATGCAATCACAATGCTGCTCGAGCAAGAATATGTAAGTGGTGGCGATGCTTGAGACTGTCCAAAGTTCAACCGGCTCAGCTCTCCAGCCAGTGTCGGATTTCCTCCAGCCAGTCAACAAGCTTTACAATAATATTAAAATAACAGCCATGGCTGAATAAGTCCGTGACAGTAATAAACACAAATCAGGTGGAGCATCTAGGCCTAAATTAGCAATAAAAGAAGGTCTTAAGGTAGATGCTAGTAAATGTGTAAAGCATTTGCCTGTAGACCTGAGAGTCGGCGGTTCGAATCCCGCTGGCGTCACCAGCGTCTGCAAGGGGTGTGGGTAGGCGCCTATAAATGGCTGCTTTTGGTTGTTCTGTCTAAATAGGCCCACGAGTGAGTTGGATAAAGTTGGATAAAGTGATTCGTGGAGAAAGAACCATTTTCATTTCCGACAGATGAATTTGGACGCAAGTTTAAATTTCTTGGTGCACAAAAAGTTTTGAAAGGGTAGTATGAAAGGAGAAAAATTAGCTGGTTTTTTCACAGACAAATCAAAAGATGTACTGCTAAGCTTGTTGGTTATTTGTTGATCGCAAATCTAGAAATTATAGCAAGGAATGGTGTTAGCCAAATTCAGGAGTTTCTAATTGGAAAAAAGGTATGGAAAAAAATTGTTGAACATGAAACTTCTAATCAGCATTAAAATGCGACATGTCATTACTTGCTTGCTAAATATTGTATATCAAATATAGAACTGTGATATCTGGTTTGATCAGTCAGTAGCGTCGCCAAGTGGAAAAGAACAGGAAATTTTAACACGGATGATAGATGTGACGTTGTTCTTAGCAAAACAAGGTTTGTCCTTAATATTCAGAGGACACAGAAAGCATTCTTGTTTTAGTGATGATGGTAAAAGTAGAAACACTGGAATTTTTCGAGAATTGTTGTCTTTTAAAATATTTCTGTTTAGATTGTTGAATCTAATTTTGACGTGTTTGGTAATTAGAATAAATTTAACAAGATAGTTTTTCAAATGTACTCTACTACTAAAAATTAGTATCTTAAAATTCGGTGGCGCCCACTGAAATTTTTTTCGTTCCCCCCCCCCACGCCATAAAACCTAAATCCGCCAATGACGGAACCGTTGGAAACCAAATCGGGGCTTGGTATGATCGACAATCAAATTTAAAAAAAAATAAAAACGATTTGGTGTGATTTTTCAATCCAAGACGCAAAATTGGAAAATTACCAAAGCTCTAGCAGAACTGAAAAGTCTGCGTCAGACTGTTGAGAAAATTGGTCATGTCGCTTGCGGATTGCGGTCAAAGCCACGAGTAGAGATAAAAGTTCACCTCAAGTATTTCGGAGGCGCGAATCTATCCAGGACAAGAAGGATCAAGGATGAGGTAGTGGAATGATATTTTCATCTTTTGCATTTATTTTCATATAAATCAAGGGCACGTAGTGGGGATATGAAATTGAATTTATTTAGAAAGACAAACATTTAAAGAAGTCCTCGTGAGTGTTTATGGCTTACAATTTTTTTAAAAGCATAGGTGTTTTATTAGAAGGTTTCAATTGAAGTAAATAAAATTTATTATAGTCATCCTTCACTGGTCGATGAATGAGTACCAGTTTCACGACTGGGATGTAATAGGGTTCGGCACATTCCGATTTCGGAGACACGTGCGGGTGGCAGGTAACACTGTGTGATCCCATATGCACTAGCAGTTCCCGGCGCTGCTGGGGTATTAATTGATATACGAAGTAGCGCCCTAATGTTATACATTTACATTTACATTTTTTAGTTAAGCGCTTATATATATACATATATATATATATATATATATATATATATATATATATATATATATATATATATATATATATATATATATATATTCCACCAATTCAACCTACAAGACGTTTATCGTACACTATCTCCCCTTCCCATATTCGTACACACACCTACAACTACAGTTATTCACCTCGTCTAGCTCTCTCACCTTTCAGTTGTCGCGTTCGTGCCTTAGCGCTCACTCGTTTACTTAATTTGAAGTAATCTCGTTTTCGTTTTACTTTTGCACTCTAATGGAATTCAATTTAATTTGTTTCGAACTCTAATGGAATTTAATTTAATTTAACTTGTTTTGATTCGTCCTGCTTCCGTTTCTTATTTTACGCTGACTTTTAGTTTATTACTTTGGGCTCTGAAGATGGAAAAGGATTTCCAAAACTGCAGTAAGCCAAATAAAACATCTGAAACAAGTCTCACGTCTTTCAATTACCGCAAAATTGAGGGCACCATAAAAAAATTGATAAACGCCAAGTGGGCCATAGTTTTTAACGGAGTGTGCTTAAAAGAATATATATATATATATATATATATATATATATATATATATATATATATATATATATATATATATATATATATATATATATATATATATATATATATATATATATATATATATATATATATATATATATATATATATATATATATATATATATATATATATATATATATATAATATTTACATCATAAAAAATATGAAAATCCAAAAGGCGTTTGATTCTGTTTCTCACGTCAAACTTATTTCTAAGCTGAAAGGTTTTGGAATATCTTTCAGAATTACAGAAAGTGTTCTTGGATCAATACTCTTTCTGGTATATATAAATGACGTCACAGACAGTCCCGTGTTTAAATCTGTCTCGATAAAGCTCTTCGCAGATGACATCAAATTGTATACAACTTTTCAATCTGGAAACCCTGCGATGCAGCAAGCGGTAAACGAATTGGTATCATGGAGTGATTTGTGGCAATTGAATCTGGCTTTGTCAAAATGCTTCATCTGCTCCATTTACGGCCGTGTAAGTAAATCTCTAGATACACCTTCTTACCACATTGGCTCACGCCAACTGACGACTGTTGCACATGCAAGAGATCTTGGCGTGCTGATCGACAGTGACCTCAAATTCAGGAAGCATATTGAAAGTACTGTTCATGCCGCGTCCGTGCGATCACGGTTGATCAACTTAGCCTTTACAACCAAAGATCCTGACATTCTGACAAGAGCATTTTCTACATATGTACGACCCCTACTAGAATATTCTTCTGTAGTATGGAACCCACATCACAAATACCTGATAGATAAACTTGAGAGTGTTCAAAGACGATTTACTAAAATGATTCCTGCCGTCGGACACTTGCCTTACTTCACTCGCTTCGACATCCTTGGTCTTAAATCACTACAACATCGAAGACTAATAATCGACCTCTGCTTCTGCTATAAACTTTTAAACGGCCTTACCGACTCAAACTTAACTACAAAACTCCAATTATCAGATTACCTAGCCACAAGGGGCCACCGCTACAAGTTAAAACCTGGGATGCACAGAATTGATGCAACCAAGTTCTACTTCAGCAACCGAATCATAATGGTATGGAATGCATTACCCCACGATGTTGTTAATTCATCAACCTACAGCCGTTTCAAGTGCCTGATCAATATGACTGATCTTTAAAAGCTTTTAACATAATGTTATAAGCGGGCGTTTCACGACTATTTTTTCATTTCATTTATTCATTTCATTTATTGAGCACCAACATAAGTATTAAACGTAAACAAAAGAAAATAACCAAAACGACAAGAAAAAATATAGAACCAAAATTTCAAAAAGAGAAAAAAAATCGATTGGTTGAGAAAGAAATAAGGTGCCCAAAAGGATCGTCCGAAGGGAATTACTTCCCGCTTAATGGACAACCTTTACAAAAAGAACCAAATGAGCTGGTTGAGTTAAGACATTTCAAATAGTAGTTCAATAAACTTATCAAGGAAGAGACTGAAATTGGTATGCTAAGGTAATAGGTATTGAGTAGTTATGAGTGAGACAATAATATGTAAGATTTCAGAGCTTGCTTAAATAGCGAAATACGTTTCAAGGAGGAGACAGATATTGGAATGATTGAATAAATACGAGGGCCAGAGCATTTAATAGAGAATGTTTTAAGAGTTGTCCGAGCAAAATCCGTTCGAAAACAGCGACCGGGGCGCAGATCATAGGAATGAACATCAGATAATTTTACAAACATGTTATCGAATGATGAGGGTAATATAAAATTATCATATTTATACATGAAAATGCCAGTTTGGAAGAAATTAATCTGATAAATATTAAGAATGTTGTTGTTAGCCATTTGAATTTTACAAGACGATGTGGGAGGCATGTGAAAAATAATTCGAATAATTCGCTTTTGCAAAATATGAAGAGGCTTTAAACGAGTTGAATAATTTGAGGCCCAGACAATATTGCAGTATGATAAGTACGGAAACATAAGTGCATAGTATAACATCATAGAAATATTGGCATCAACGAACTGATGTATACGAGATAGCACTCCACAATTTTTTGCAACCTTAGATGTAACATGTTCAATGTGAGTTTTTAATGTAAGGTGTTCATCAAGCAACACGCCCAAGAACTTGCAATAAGGAACCCGCAAAATTGGTATATCATCAATCTTCAGCTGACAATTACAGAAAGTATTTTTGTTTATATGGTGAAATAAAATGTAATTCGTTTTGCTAACATTTAAGGAAAGTCTACTAGCAGAGAACCATTTAGAAACAGAAAGTAATTCACTGTTGGTATCGTAATATAAATTTTCTAAGTTATCGCCAGTCGCAAAGAGGTTAGTATCGTCCGCAAACAAAACAAATTCAAGGCGATCTGAAACTGAGCATAGGTCGTTGATATAGATGAGAAATAGAAGCGGTCCCAGCACCGACCCTTGAGGCACCCCACAAGTTACCTGCTTCATCGAAGAGATAGAGTTGCTGTACTGGACGCATTGTGATCTACAGCTAAGATAGTCACTGAACCATGATAGTGGAGTTCCCCGGATTCCATAGTGCCTCAATTTTTCCACCAGAATGCCGTGATCAACCGTATCGAAGGCTTTAGCTAGGTCCAGGAAGATGCCAACTACATATTTCCCACGGTCCATGGCCTCGGCAATCTTTGAATGTAACATGACCAGTGGCATATAAGTTGAGTGATTTTTTCTAAATCCAAACTGATTTGGTGTAATAATGGAAAATTTATCAAGATAATTATAAAGTCTGGAGTGCATCACTCTTTCAAAAAACTTTGAGAAGTAGCACAAGACAGATATTGGCCGGTAATTAGAAAAGTTTTCTTTTTTCCCAGATTTGTAAATTGGAATGACTTTGGCTGTTTTTAGTTGAGCGGGGAATACTCCTGAAGTTATTGAGCAATTTATTATGGCAGACAGAGGACTAGCGATCGCCGTAATTGAATTTCGTGCGATGCATGGGTCGACTCCATCGGATCCGCAGCTGTGAGAGATCTTTAAGTCTGAAGCTATTTTGATAATCTCATCGGGCGTAGTGGGTGCAAAAAAAAAAGAGTGAGTCACAGGATTGCCAAGATATTTTTCAAACGTTGTATCCGGTGGGGATATCTTTCTTGCGAGGTTGGAGCCAATATTAGAAAAGTAATTATTAAATGACTCAGCAATAACAGAGGAAGATGTCAATAGACTACCGTCATCCGTACAGAAAGTCTTGCATTGTTCCATGTTGGTCTTTTTATTTAAAATGTTCCCAATTAACTTCCATGTTCCTTTCATGTTGTTGTTGTTTAATTTAAACTTTTCGGAGTAGAATTGTTTGATGGTTTTTACCTTAGTTGATTTGAAGAGGTTTCTAAATGTAGTAAATTTCTGTTTGTTAGACGGAGATGGATTCCTGGTGTATGCTCGGTAAAGCGCATTTTTTTTCTTGCAGCTTTTCATAAGTTCAGGTGTCATCCACTCTTTATCAAACTTGTTAGGTCCGTTAGATTTGCCGCTGCAGCTCACCAGAGGAAAGGAATTATTATATATCTCAAGGTATCTATTGCTAAACATTGAATAGGCGGATGACGCGTCGCCACACTCGGCCACCTCTATTACCCTAGACCAATCGGCTCCATGCAGCGTTTGCTCAAAAATTTCTTTATTAACAAAACTCCTTCTTAAGGAAAAGACATGATTTTTTCCGACGCAATCAGGTGTCGATAATGTGGCAGAGAGAAAAATGGGGAAGTGGTCCGAGACGTCATCGAGTACAATCCTGGCGAGAGTCTTCTGTAGTGGATAATTAGTAAATATATTATCAATTGCGGTGGCGGTTGAAGGGCATTTTCTAGTTGGCGTTGTAAAGGCTGGAAGAAGGCAGTGGGAAGCTAGTAAATTAAAAAACTCAGCTGTAAGTGAGTTCCATTCTTTGTCAAGAAAATCAATGTTGAAGTCGCCCAGTAGAAATATCTTCATATTTTTTCTGTCAACGTAATCCAAGATGTTACTCAGCTCTGCATTAAAAACACGTATATTGGTATCCGGTGGGCGATAGATTACTCCAACAGTAAAACTTCCAATTCCTCGACACTCCGCAGATACCAAGAGAATTTCAAATGAAGTAATATCAACACTCCAAGAACTAACATCAAGAACAGAATATTTTAAGTCAGAGTCAATAAAAAAACCAACTCCGCCACCTTTTTTCATAACTCTATGTCTAGATACGAAAACAAAGCCCGGTATTTCCACGCTCAAGGATGAATTGTCATCCAGCCAGGTCTCTGTAACCGCCAAAATCCGAGATCTACTCCAGTGAAGTAATATTGCTAAGTCATGCAATTTATTTTTTAAGCTTCTGAAATTGACGTGAAGAAATGAAAAATGATCAGAAGCTAATCGACCGGTTAACTCGTTTAACTCATCAGAAGTAACATAAACATTTCTATTATCATAGATTGGGTGGAAGATATTTTCATCAGGATCAATGTTATAATCAAACAAAGAACAGCTTCTTATAGACTTCAGTAAACTTAAACGTTCTTCTTCAGTGTTCGTCGTATCATAAGCCATTTTAACAAGTCTGTAACTTTTCAACCTCCTCGAGACTTAGGATTTTAATTGGCTTATCAGATTCAACTCTTTTTGCAAAAACAACGCCATTCCATGTCCAGATGGAGGAGATTTTCTTTTCTTTGAGTAGTCTCCTGCCTCTCGAAAAGATCTCTGAGCACCTCTTAGTTAAATGTTCGTTGATATAAATTTTATGTTTATCTTCTTGTTTGTGAAGTAGGCGTCTTGAAGAGTAAATTCGGTCTCTGACTGTCTTTGAAGCGAGAGTTATAACTATCGGTCGTGGTGCGTTTTTAATGCCAGGTATTCTGTACCCGGCAGTGATATCCTTCATAGATATGTCGAGATCTAACCTCGTCCTGCAACACTCCACGACAGCACTCATTGTATCCTGCCGAGACATATGTTTAGAGGAATCACCTTCTCCAGCAGTCACACCCGAAGCCACCTCAGCGTAGGACGACTCAGGGATTCCGTGAATGACGAGATCGTTGCTTCTCAATTGCATCTCCAGTCTGTCAACTCGAATCTGTAGAGTTTTGTTTTCCTCCGTTATGGACTTTATTTTATCAACCAGCGGCTTAATTTCGTCCTTTATCAGTTTTGTCACTGTCTCCAACATTAAGTTCTTCATCATTTCTTTAATGCCATGTTCCAGACTGGGAAGTATCTTTTCTTTAATCTTATCCGATAATGCTTCGATTGTTTTACCTTCCATTAACAAGTCCAGAACCTCCTCTTGCCTTTTACGTGACATCACAGTATGTAGTACAACTTACAGGAGTCTTTTTATCCTTAATACTTTCTCGCTGCTACCTTATACTTAAACATCTGTTTCACCATTGTTTTGTCTCTTCTTCTTTTTCATTTTTCTATTTTCTCATTTTTGCTTTCTCTTTTGTTCGAACTCTTGATTGCATTTCTTCTGTTTATTTTATGTTTTGGTTCAAATGGTGTAAGGGGCCTGTTGGCCCTTCTGTTTGAGATGGTTAATAATAATAACAATAAATATTTTTTTTAAAACAACGTTTTTCTCGCGCCCTAAAAAATATAAAATAATATATACCTATAAGCCTGGCTGAATTTCTGAATAACTTGGTCACATTATGGTAACAAACTTTAAAACAGTTTTTAATTCATATACAATGAAAAACGTTCGGCGCCTTATTTTTTTATAAACGTTTGTTTCACAAAAATGTGGATGTTGTATAAGCGCCCAACGTTTTTCATTGTGTATGAATTAGAAAATGTTTTAAAGTATGTTACCATAATGTGACCAAGTTATTCAGAAATTTAGCCAGGCTTTTAGGTATATTATTTTATACTTTTTAGGGCGCGAAAAAAAGTTTTTTTTTAATTATTTTTTATTATGTAAATATTATTTTCTACTTTTTCATTTGTTGAGGGGTAAAATGTTGTAAGTATTTGAGCTTTTGCGGACAGACAAAATATAATGTATTTTGTCTGTTCGCTGTAAGACAAACAAGAAATTGACTTAATAATTTACATCATAAAAAATACAATTTAAAAAAAACAACGATTTTCTTGCGCCCTATAAATAATATTCCTATGATTCATTTACAAGAAAAACGTTGCGGCGCATTATTTTTTATAATTATTTCTTTTACTGAAGTTTTGATGTTGTAGCTTATATGCGCCTGCGACGTTTTTCGCTGCAAATGAATTATAGAAATACTATTTTATACTCTTCAGAGCGCATGAAAAACATTGTTTTTTTAATGTATTTTTTATGATTTAAAAATTATTTTCTACTTTTTCGTTTTTAAAATTTTTTAAGCATTTGAGTTTTTTTCGCTAGGTGAAAACAGACCTATGGTGTGCACAGTGATGCTTTCCCAAAACTTTACCGGGGGGTTCGCATTCGCAGTGAATATTTTCTAACAATTTTTTAATATAAATATTTTCATTGAAATATTATTTGGCAGAGTAGCACACTAGCTGATAAATATTAAACTATCACGAAAAAACAATTTATCGTTCATATTCATTTTTATTTTGTTTACTAATTGGAGAAAAATCAAAATTATTTACATAAACTAAAATTCTGAAATTTCATATATTCTGGAGCGGGAAAGCTACCGAGAGCGGGAAAGCGACCGGGAGCGGGAAAGCGAGCAGGAACGGAAAACAAGCGGTAACGGGAGAGCGACCGTAAATAGAGACAAGCGTGAACGGGAGAGCGACCGGGAACGTGAGAGCAAGCTGGAAAGGAAATGAGAGCGAGAGAGAAAAACGATAGAAAAACCTCTAAAAACTCCGGCAACGCCGGATACTTTGTTAGTCATTCAATAAAACCAAAACTATTTCAAAAAACCTTATCAGAGCCGTAACTAGGGTTTTTGGCGACTGATGACAAGGTTAAAAATGCGCTTCCTCGATCGTTTTTCCATACCCTCTTTCAAACTTTTGTCTTCAATAAATTGGTGATGACCGAGGGGTTAGTTGTAAGTAATTTTTCCAGAAATTGTCCAAAGCATTTATACTTTTTTTCCAAAAATAGCTGATTACCGAGAAAGGGTAGTCCTAGGTACTTTTTCTAAACATTTTCCGTCAGGTATACTTAAACACTTTTTGGCGTCCCCTTCTAAATGGCACCCGGGGACACTTGTTTCTCCTGCCCCCTAGCTACGCCTCTGAACCTTATACGATCTTTAATATCGTAACATTAGAAATTACCGAATAGCAAATCTCACTGGATATGTAATACCGGTTAACCCATATATTACAAAACGGAATTTGGCAGGATATTGGATACCGGTTAACGGAGCTAATTACCGGATTTTGAATATTAAAATAAAATTGGTGACTTGTGGAAATCAAAACGAATTTAAAAATGGAGGCTACTCATAGGCAGTGCTCATAACTGTTACTCGTAGAAAAACAATAATAAGTCATGACAGTCCACAAGCAAAAGCAGTTTATCTTAACATAAGTTATTCATGTGAGTCATTACTAAAATAAGGTAAGAACATATAAGTTGCTCAGCCCTCTCAGACAATAACTGACTTGAAAGGCATGTGCGAACCTCTTTTGAAACACTAGATGGAGGTGTCAAATATTGTATTCCGTTGCATTTATAGCAAAATACTTCTTAACGAGACTCCCAGCACGATTAGGAAAAATCAGCCATGAAAAAATTAGCAGACTTGATATGAAATTATTTAATGAAAATGTATGTTGATGTTACAATATTAAAAAAAACTAGATGCAACCGGATATCCGGTACATCCATAATAGTAATATGTATGTTGTATATTTCAATACAAGTTGAAAAAAGTGAACGGTGAAACAAAATTAATGATTCAACATTTAACTGTAAAAAGAAGCCTATTTTCAGAGATGGTCTCATTTAATGTGAGAAGGGGAAATGCGGAAGTGACAACGGGAAAGGTAAAGCAAAAAGGCATTAGAATAGATCGGATGTATACAGTGCATGGGTTGCCATACAATCTTGGATACGGCACAACATTACCAATTATATTACACACACACGCACACATACACGCACACACACACACAAACACACGCACACACGCGCGGGCGCACTATTTTTTTCAAAGTGAACCACTTTATGTATTTCAAATTTGTGTTTTTATGTTTCTGCAGCTTGGGGATTTTTCAGCTTTTCTAGTGGATAAACAAATTTTTCTCTTTTTCTTTCTTGCGTTTTCATCTCTACCTTTCTTGTTTTCAACTTTCTTGTTTTCAACTTTCTTGTTTTTGATATGTAGTATTTTTCTTCGGTTGAGCCTTCCATTTAATTAACATTTTTCTAAACAATAATTAAAGCTACCGGTAACGTCGATACTTAATTAATTAATACAACTGTAAAAACGACTCACCATTTGAACTGTTGCCAGTATATCTCCCCAATGGCGTTGTGTGGTTTTGATAGTAGGCATGCTGATTGCCAGTCATAAACATTGGTGAACTTTTACTTCCAGTATAGTTGTCATAACCATTTCTTACTGCGTCCAGGGTTAGACTTTCAGAATTTTCATTATTACGGCGGGAAGCGTCGCCATTATCCTTTCCAATTTTTGTATAATTTTCAACAACATTTTTTTCTTCTTTTTCACAAGGTTTAATCATTTTTTTTGCAATTAAATTGGTGTCGTTTTTTCCAAGTAGCGCGAAAGGAAAAGTAGCAGTTGTTGTTGCAGTAGCGGAGATGGCTGTTACGGCAACCGGAGTTTGCAGCGAGATGGATCTGACATATCTTCGGTTTTTTCGAGAAAAAATTCGTTTTTGGTGTCTTCGGCCAGACTTGTCCATGTCTGATTCATTGGACGTTTTTCAAAGAAAAACTTTTTTCCAACCTAAAACTAAAAATGAAGTTCTGGTTATTCAAATAAATTCAGCATAACCTAATAATTTTAAACTAAAAAATGAGCTCTAAAGTTCTGAACCTCGGGAAGAATTCAAATTGCATGACATGAAATAAGTAGGTACCTGCTCCTGAGTATGCCTGATGCCTATGCTCAAATTTCAAATCACAACTTTCCGGTGGATCGTGGGAAAAAGCTGTGTACAAATGTTACTAAACAAAACTTGACTTTCCAGTCTAACTGAAAAATAATTATATTTTATTGAAAGTTTAAATTTATTTGCTCAATTGTTTTTTATTATTTATTTGCTGAAAAAAGCAATACAATCACCCACAATATTATATAGCTTCAATACATCACCAGTCATCGGGTATCATTGACGTCATTTCATCACCAGAAGTCTCCGAGTACAACTAGATCTAAATGCATGCAAATAGCTATCGATATAACGCATGCAATAGACAGGATACGTGAACTATATGCTCATAAAAGTTCAACTACGCACGTGTCTAACACAGCGGAATGCAAAATTAAATCAGCGTGTTATTTATTAATATATATATAAGTTTTTTTACATTGTAAAAAGTAACTCATTTATAGGTTTTTTTTCTGCAGTTGTTTTCAAGCAATTCTTATTTTTCGAAAATAGAAAAAAAACTGTTATTCAGAGCTGTTCGCCAGGGAACAGTATATGTCTAATACCTCTTTCTGCAAATATCAATTAAAGATAAGCTGAATTATACAAAAAATGATATGCACTTTAACTAAAAATAACAAATTCATATCTATTAAATTCTAAGTAAACTAAAGCTCGCAGTTAGAGACATTAATATACCTATTATAGGCGGTTATAGCCTAACTATCCGCAGCCTTAGTTTATGACTGAATTGAAAAGTAGTTTCAAGTAGAAATTAATTTAAATTAGTTTTGTTTTTTAAATACGTTTTAATTTTGTACAATTCAGTAAATAAAAATTGTTTTGAAGCAAGCGTGTGTGTTCTACTTTTAAACGCTTGGCGGAAGTGTCTTCTCGGTGGAGCAGGAGGATTGTTTTTGACGACTACTGTTGAAAAAAACACGAGTTGTAAAAAATGAAAGGATTTGCGAGGCCGATTACTTCTGTTATTAGAGTAAACAATTTGTTTTTTGTGTTTTTTTTAAATTGTGGATTATATGGTTAACGCGAGTAGTCATTATGTCCTTGAAAATGAAAACATTTGTCAACCTTGCCAATAGAAATCTAATTATTTTGAATCGTTCAGAATTGATTTTAATTTAACCTATTTTAATTATTTTATAGAGTGGTTATTCAAGCCAGGCGGCTGTTAATGCGATCCCAAAGATAAATCCTCATAGTCAAGATGTGAAGGTTGTGTTTTTTAATTTATACATTTATTATTTATTTATTAAAAATCATCAGCACGAGTAATATAACTCATTGCCGAAATTACACAAACAAAATTACAAATCAAAAACCAACACAACTATAACTATATTCATTTTATTATTTATATTTTATTATATTTATTTTATTATTTTAGAAACATAACAATGTTTATTTTATTTTATCATTGATTGTTTGTAATATAAAATACCTGTTATATAGCAAAGAAATTTAACTATGGCTACTTTGTCCAATCCAAAAATGCAGATTTCACAACTTCAAAATGGCCTCGTTGTTGCCTCTGTTGAGAATGGCTCTCCCGTCAGTAGGGTTGCAGTTCTGTTTAATGCCGGCCCCAGATATGAGTCCTATGAAACCCAAGGCTTGACCCACTACTTGAGAGTTCTTTCTATGCAGGTTATCTATTTCTCTTATGATTATATATATGTTTGTTTCTTCAATTTTAACTTTGTTTGACATCTTTGTTTCAAATTATGTAATTGTTCATAGAGAATGTTTTGTAATTAATTGATTGTATGATTTTATTTAACTTATATTTGTTATGGTTTATTTTTAATTATATGTTAATAATTGACAGAGCTCAAAAAAGCTGACTGGATTTGGTCTTACAAGAAGCATTCAACAAATTGGTGGAAACCTATCGTAAGTTTGAGCTACTTCTGTTATTTCTCCTCAATTCTTTCAGTGTTTTGCTTCTTTTTTATTAATTCAAATTTTATTGTTTTATTCATCTATGTTTATGATGAAGATATTGTTCTATATCATGTTATTCAAGTTAAATTTGTAACCTTAAAAGTAATGGTCTTATGGATATTTTCATGTTGATAACTTTCTCACTGCAGATGCACGACCAATAGAGAACAAGTCATTTATTCTGTTGAAGCTCTTAGAGATCATATGTAAGTTCCTATGAGTTTCACAATTTTCATTCACGAGACAGTCTTAAACTAATTTATGGTAATTACATAACTTTGTAGAGATGTAGCCTTTGACAATCTGAATGCTGTGGCCAACCTGCCTGCTTTCAAGACTTGGGAGATCGGGGACATCCAGCAACAGTTACATTTAGATAGAAGTCTTTATGAGCAGTCTCTTGATGCAAGTTGGTTTCAATTTTTGATGTTGATAATATTGAAATAAGATCCAAAAAGCTGTCAGCGATTTTGGCTGAATTTTTCACTTTAACTGCCTTATTTTGATTGGAACCGCTATATTTTGTCAAATTGAAAAAGTTGTGCTGGCTGCACAAAGTGCAAGTCACGCTTCCTGTAAATGAGCTTGTAATTAGCTGATGAGCAACCATTGGCTAGTGAATGGTCACAAAACAAATGCACTGTTTTAATTTTTTTAAGCAGAATAGTAGGAACAAGTGTTTAGTTCAGTTTTAAAGATGGAGATGTGAAACAGTTCAGTCAGTGTACCCCGCTCTGCTTCTTTGCTAGAGCATTTAAAAAATTAAATATTAGATTAAGATGAAGCTTGCATATTAATAAATTGAAAGCTTAAAAATTTTTTTGGAAAACCATGCCTTGGATGGTTATTCAAATGTTATCAAGTTTTCTTAATTGTTTGATTAAAATTTCATTTTCAATAGCAGTTTTAAAATATATGTTACTGGAGATATTGTCTTTTGTTTGAAAAAATTTTAAACAATTAAATTAAGAGACAAAAATATTGAAAATTTGGCAACTTTTTATTTAATAAATTATGAACTTATAATTAGAGCAATTGACTCATTAATTTGTTTAATTCTTAAAACTTTTTTTGAAAATACAAATAAATCTGTTATAAAAGTATTGAATAAAAAAATTGATAATTATTTTATTACTTTAATATATTTACTATAATTATTTTTATTCAAGGACTGATGGAATTGCTCCACAAAGCTTCGTACCGCAACACATTAGGAAATTCTCTTTATATCGACCGGGACAGGATTGGAAGTTACAAACGAGATCATGTAAGTTTTTTTAATTGATGTTCAATTCTGTTTGATTGGTTTAAAAATGACATTTCAAATTTGATTAAAATTCAAAAAAATCAAATTATACAATAATTCAAATTTTGCAAACAAAACAGACAGGTGAATCGAAGCTTTTTCATTTGCTTTTATTAATTTTTACTTGTCTGGATGTCTGCAGTGATGATGATGACGAAAACTTTCAACGCCACACTAACTATAAACATATTTTGTGTACTATTTGCTGGGATAATATTTTATCGAATTTGTTCATTTCTTAAGAACATGTTTTTAATTTTTTATATTATAATTATTAGTTAATTGTGATTCTTATCATGGTTTTTATCTTGAATTTAATGAGGAAATATGAAACTAGTGAATGACGTTGTGATCATTTCATTGAGCTTTTTACTCTACATTATCGTTTCAATCTCGTATTATCTCATTCTTGGTTAATCATTTAAAATTCTTGATTTTATTTATTTACAAGCATGATTTAACATTTAAAGAGCTAAATAACTGTTTTAGTTCGAAGCATTCAGACAATCATACTGCGTCTCTAGCAATGCAGCCATAGTGGGCATCGGTGTGGATCATGAGACCCTCCTTCAGAGGGCCAAGAGATTCAACTTTTTTGAAGGCAAAGCTCCCGAAACCAAGAAGGCCAAATACCATGGAGGTTTCTGATTCATATGATTGATCAGTTAAATTTGATACTTAGAGTGTTTATTTACCAGTTTCTGATTAATTTGATATTGGAATTATTAACAGTGTAAATGAATTCTTTAATGTTTTGTTTAATTTTATATATATTATGTGTATATATATATATATAGTGATCTCATAGGAGGAATTGAGAATTTTGTTCTTGCTTTCTTCTGATGCTTGTGTTGTACTTAATATTGATAATTTTAAACTCAGGTGAGTTAAGAGAAGACGTTAAGGGACCCCTGGCCTACGTCGCATGTGTCACTGAAGGTCTTAGTTTGTCCAGTCCTGATCTCCTTCCTCTTTCACTTCTGCTGCATGTCATTGGAGTGGGACCGTCTGTCAAGTACTCTGAGAATCAAGTTTCAAAGTTGTACAAAGCTGCTTCTGGAGTGGCCACAAGTCCATTTGCCGTTGGTGTTTTTGTTTTTAAATGTTTATGGTTTCAATGTTTCTTTTAGTGCTGGATCTGCCTGCTGCTTATTTTGATTCAGTTATGTGGAGTTCATATTAGTATTGAACTAGGATTTTTTGCGGTGTTTGATTAACTTTATGGAAATGAATTGCACAAGTTATTTATTTCTTTTAGTAATTTCTTATAGGTAGTTTTCGCTTAACTTTGTTTTAATAATGGGAATCCTTTTCTCTGTCAGTGTCTCTTCTGCAATCAGTTAGTAGGTATTCGCTTCATGAAGCATCCACAGTATGCAATATTTCATATTTTGCTTATACATTTGTACTTGATGATCAACAGTACATAAATCAGAATATGTTCTAGAGGGGGATATAATTAACAAAGTATAATATATGCACTGTTCACCCAATCTTTTCCAGTGCAATTGCAGCAAGAAAAGTTGATTTGTGGAAAATCGCTTGAAAACATTGAACTGCTGAACAAAAGTGGTGACAAATTATTTTGGTTGTACAAATGAAGTTTATTTGATTTGTTGGCAATCTTGCTGTGTAAAATAAAATTTTAATATGTTTATGTAATAAACAAGGTGTATTGAAATGGTGATTTAAACAATCCTTAAAGAATTTAAGAAAGACCAAATAAAGCATATTATTCATGAAACAATTGTGAATTTTGTGAACATGAAAACAAATTATTACTGTTGAGGGGCTAGGTGCTGAGTTGTCAAAATAACTGCTACTCTATTAGTGAACTACAGTATCGAACAAATTAATTGAAACAAAAAAAATTTCGCCATTTCTTATTTTGGCAATATTTGTATTATTTGTAATGGCAACACTGTCAGTTTTTTACTTCTTTACGCAGTCTAGCGAGCGTAGCGCAGTATGTAGAACATGTTTTGTGATTGGTTGAGGGATTTAAAAATGACAGATTAAAGAGTTTATAAAAAATTTCATCTTGTTTCAATTAATCTGTTCGATACTGTAAATAGTACTTATCCAAATGTCGGACAGTTCACACAACAGAATGAAATGATATTTTTCTTTGAATTTTTTGTTAAACCTTCTTGTTGATTTATTTGTAAGAATGTCAATATGTTGTTATATGAGGACTAACTGTACTCAGATATTTCTTTAATGTATTCTTTTGAACATTTAATGATACTGAATTACAGCAGAAGCAAAAATATATCATTAATTATATTATATTTTTTAATATGTTTTTTCCAGGTGAGTTGCGTGAGTACTAACTACTCCGACTCGGGTCTCTTTGGGATCAACCTGGTCTGTGGAGCCAAGGATACTGGAAGCATTCTCAAGTCAATCTTCTCTGTTATGAATCAGGCTGTTAAGGGAAAGTTCACTGAGGCAGATCTGCAGAGGGCCAAGTTGGTTTTTTTTATTTATTATAATTGTTTGTTGTTAGTTTAATTCATTGTATATTTACTTTAAGAAAAGTATGATGTTGATTGGTTTTTAATAAGCTAGGTTTTTGTACAGTATAATCCCGCTATAATATACTTAAAGGAGGCATACAAATGGGTATGTTATAGAGATCTCAGTGTAAGCGACCAGAACCCAAAGTTCGGTACTACCTGGTCTTCTGAAAAATGAAAACCTGAACTATTGAAAAGTAAAACTCTATATATAAAAATGACTGTTCTTTATACAAATCTGAAAAGCTAATCTAAACGAAATTGAGCATGGAGGTCATCTTCATAGTGGAAAAGAATATAAGGGAGGTTTTAAAAAAAATTGCTTTTCATTTGACATATTATAGCCAAGTGAGCTGTTTTGGGTTTTATTGCATAAGTTGGTTAAGTCTGCCAATGTATCCCAACCTACTTGCCTTAGGGGATAGACTTAGCTGCTCATGGTGTGCACAGCATTACTGTAGTATAAAATATATAGTTATGAATATGGCTAAAACCTTACTTTAGTGTTCAATCTCCATGATTTTTTAAATTCTCACCTTGAGTGGAAAGTTGTAGGTGTAAAAAATGAAAAATAACTTCTTGGAAATATGAAATGATTGAAGTAAATGTAAAATTTTGTTTTCATGCCGTACTTCATTCAGCCTGATATACTGTGAGACATGAGCCAATGCATAATAATAGCCTTGATTTGTGCTAAATTTTTACATGTGGCTTGGTTGGTTCTCTGCTGATTATATGTAACTCTGGCTTGCCCTATCAGCCTATTTGTAAGGGTAAATATGTGTATGTAAATGTAATCAGTAAACTTGTATAATGATAGAGTCTGTGACTACAATGTACGTATTATACGTGATTTGTAAATTGTTCTCCTGAATTATAGTTTTTTTTGTAGATTATATAAAATAAAAGTTTCTGTGTGTTATAAAGTTTTTTATTTCAAAAACAATTTTCTGCTCAGGAACCATCTGAAATCAAGTCTGCACTTCTACAATGAGAATGCAAGTGATGTTTTAGAATGGTTTGGCACTGAAGTTTTATTGAGCAAGCAGTATCTCACTCAGTCTCAAATTGATGGTGCGATTGACAAAGTCACATTAGAAGAAGTAGCATCAGTATGTGGTTTTTTATAGTATATATAAGAATAATTTAAATCAATTATCTATTATTGCTTATTGCATTTTGCAAGCTGTTTTTACAAAATTATCAAATTGACCATATGTAAGAAATCTGCATTACTGCAGGCTCAAATGTATTTTCAAGTTTCATTTGCTTTTGCTTCCTAGGTTGCGAAGAGAGTTGTGACAGGCAAACCATCCATGGCTGCTGTTGGAAACCTGTCTCACACTCCTTACATTGATGAACTTTTCAACTACTAAAAGAAAGAAGGAAGAAAACAAAGCAAAAATTTTTTAATTAAATTGAAGTATCTCTTGTTTCCAGATTGTTATCACATGTAAATCTTGTAAGATTGCGCATATTCCCAGCAGAGTTCATTTGTGAGCGCTACCAAACTTTCATGTCATGATGTATCTTCTACACTTAGTATGCGCACAATAAACAGAAGTTAGAGTAATTGTGGATAACTCTTAATTTGAAGTAAATATAATTCATATAGCTTTTATTGAGGTGATTAAATGAACGAGGGAGAAGTTGGCTGCGCAGCTGGATCCTCCTACTATGGTGCAAAAAAAAATTCGTAAGTAAAGCTCTGCTTTTGAAATTTTTCCGATGTTAACATTAATTTGGTACATTTATGATGAACCCATCTTTTGCACAATCCACATTCTACCCAGTTGCTTCCATCCTCGGGCTCATGCACTCCACAATACAAATAATTGGTCATATCGTCCGAAGAAAGAAGGATTTCACTAATCCACTCATTTCTTTTTTCGTCAGGATCAAAGGGTTCATTTAAATTCGCCCCCCGTGCAAACCCGGCGATAAATATTCCTGCATGAATACCGCAGTTGTCGGCATCGTTCTGGTAGGGAGTGATTGGTGGTGAGGATTTCTTGAAAATTGGATTAATCCCTCTATCGGCATAAGGGTGCTCAGAATTGAAGTTTTCAACAAAATTAAAAAAAATCTCCATTGTCTCTTGTTCTTTTTCTTCTGGTCCAATAGGATTATAAAAATAAAATGTTTGTTCGATGTTGTCGTGAACCAAAAGACAGTAGTGATTGTTGTTTTTAAGATACAAAAAGAAATTGTATCGTTTCAATCTAAAATCAATGTCGAAAACATTTGGATTTTCTTTAAACGTGTTATCGAAACATGCGCGAGTCAAGTCGCAAGTCACATAATTAATATTATCCAGATTGATTATACTTGCTACATAATAGTCAATCAATCTTGCTGATAACCATTCCCTGTCATACAAAGATATAAATTTTGCTTGCCACTCTTGCATAGGATTGCAGTTGTGTTGAAACTTAATTCTTTATAATATCTCTCCTCGAGAACTAGACCATTTTCAGCTTTTTGGATATTTCTTTTAAGAGCAGTAAGTGGCACTGGCAATAAGAGCTTCGAAATAAGATTTATCTTTTTTCTGCTTTTTTAGCCAAACCTTCGAGTTATAAATATTTTCCTCGGCCGGTCTCTTCCTAACCTTTCTCCTACCAGTGTTCGAGAGTTTCCTTGCGTCGGCAGAAATTGTCTTCTTTATTTTATCAAGGAAACGACCTGCCTTTAAATTCCGTTCTCCCCCCAACGCTATATTTTTCACGTATCAAAATCAGTTTTCAACAAGTGCATTCAATAGTCGTTCGCCCTCTGGATTAGTGCAACTAGTCCATGAGGGAAGCATATAAACGTATTTCTTAAGAAACACTTCACATAAATTTTCATCGTAGAAAATGTTATCAGGACATTCAGGCCCATAGGTTTCCAGTAAAATAGCTCCAGGAAGTTAGCAACGCTTCGGGCAACGATTTTCGGCAATTATTATTTGTCACTAGGAAAGTGTAAAATGTAATTAGATATTTGAATTCTACGTTAAATTTCCTATAAGAATACATTTGTTTGAAGGGGCGGATAATTTTTTTTTTTTTTGGATTAATTTGTTTCTGATTGGCTGTGTCGGTAACATATTTGTAAGGTCAAGTCGTGGAAGGCATTTTTCATAAAGTGTCAATAAATATTTCAAAATAATTTTTGCACTGTTTAATCAAGCTGATATTTCTCTACATAAAAACATTTGTTTGAAGGGGCGGAAAATTTTAGTTTATTTTTTATTCAATTAATTTGTGGCGATTCGGAGTGAAAATAGACATCGTTTCCAGCTTCGTTGCTTACTTCATTCACCTAGTAAAATCAAGTCCTTCCGTATTTCTTTTCTTTTTGAAATAATTATTAATTCAGCTAATAGATAAAAGAATAAGTAAAAACACCACATAATTTAAAACATTTATTTTAAAACATTCATGATGTAGGTCGCAGTCAATTACTTTCTGTAACTTATCAAAACTTGATCTTTAAATTGCCCCCTCCTCCTTTTCCAGGCATTAGGACTGGCTTGCCAATGCAAGGCGGAGTTACGGCGGCTGTCTGTCATGGAGAACGCTTGGTTGACAGTGGAAAACTGAAAATGAATGATAGTTTCAACTTGTCAACTATACTTGACTGAAAATGTCCATCAGGACCATAGTTACAAAGCCTTAGTTACTTTAACGTTTACGTTATACTTTACTTACAATCTGGTGTTCGCGCCATAACTTGTAAGTTGTCTGTCACATGGAGAACTGTTGAAATTAAGTTTCAAAAGTTAAATCCCCCGTCAAGATGTCGGCTACCACACTCTCCGCTGGTAGGGTGCGACAACTCCGAATACCCGCATCATCTTAAACAAGAAATTTTCATACTCAGCAGCTAGATATAACTATAAATTTTTAACATGTTACAGATACATATCTGAAGTTTATACTTAAAAAAAGATATTTCATTCAACGTTGTTATTAAAAAAATTATAAGGTAACAAACTTCAAACTATACTACTTAGCCTACTACGCGATTAGGGTGCGATAAATCCGAATATCCGCATCATCTTAAACAGGAAATTTTCATACTCAGCATCTAGATATAACTATAAATTTTTAACATTTAACAGATACATATTTGAAGTTTATTATTAAAAAAACTAACCCATAAAAACAAAGTTTTTATTATAAATCCTTTATATACGATCCTAGATTTTTATTTTTAAGCCCAGAGCCAAATTCAAAAATTAAATTCAAATTCAAAAATATGGACCCTTTTGACGGGGCCGTTTTGACGGGGGCCGTTTTGACGGGGACCGTTTTGACGGGGACCGTTTTGACGGGGGCAGTTTTGACGGGGGCCGTTTTGACGGGGGCCGTTTTGACGGAGGCCGTTTTGACTGAAATTTTGGTAGATTCAATTGTCTCGCAGCCCAAGTCGATGTGCCAAATTTCAGCTCGATCGGATAACGGGAAGTGAGTTAATTTTGAGACTCAAAGTTTGTGACCGACAGGAAGACAGACAGACAATCGAAAATAATATAAAGGATTTAAAAAAAGATATTTCACTCTACGTTGTTAATATTAAAATTATACGGTTTCTAGTAAGCGCTTATTTTGCGCAATAAATACAGATTAGGCTTACGGCGCGTCAAAAACTAAAAAGTGCCTATGTTCAAAAAACGTTTTTCCTATACCCAGCATACTCTTAGACAATAGAAATTTTAGTATGTTGTAACTGCATAATTTTTAAGTATAGTAGCCTTAACAAAATAGACTCAAAACACCCTCGTTTTAAGATAAATGATCTCAAAGAACCACTAACTTTGAACGAATGTTCAAGGAAAATGATTTGAAAATAAGGCTTCATCAAAGGCACGGGTTTATTACAAGTTCAATGATGTAACCATTTCTAAAATTGACCCAGTAAATCTGGAGCTATGCATTTTCTTGTAAACCCACTTTGAACTGTCCATTTTGTTACGTTGGTCAATTTATTGGACAGAGATAGCTTTATTTGCGTTATTGGCCTGCGCGTCACAGCTGTGCGACTCCCTATAATAAGGACTCCGACTGTACATGGATGATTCTTTTTCTGCATCTCGAGAATCTTCAGAATTATCTGAACAGTCATCTTCTTCTTTATCGTCAAATATTCTGTATAAGTAGGGGATTCATAATGATCATATATATAGAAAAAACTAACCCATAAAAACAAAGTTTTTATTATAAATCCTTTATATACGATCCTAGATTTTTATTTTTAAGCCCAGAGCCAAATTCAAAAATTAAATTCAAATTCAAAAATATGGACCCTTTTGACGGGGCCGTTTTGACGGGGGCCGTTTTGACGGGGACCGTTTTGACGGGGGCAGTTTTGACGGGGGCCGTTTTGACGGGGACCGTTTTGACTGAAATTTTGATAGATTCAATTGTCTCGCAGCCCAAGTCGATGTGCCAAATTTCAGCTCGATCGGATAACGGGAAGTGAGTTAATTTTGAGACTCAAAGTTTGTGACCGACAGGAAGACAGACAGACGATCGAAAATAATATAAAGGATTTAATAAATATATCGGAGATGAGCAGGTTTTGCGTGAGATGCCAAGATGGCCTCCAAAAAACGATTTAGAGTCTTTTGGTTCATGAATATTCATTATTTGTATTAATCTATTTTTGGTACGACAGCGGAGACTAAACTCCGGTTTGTAAGAAACAGAAACGTCGATTTCTTATAGCTAAAAGTAGTTGAGGTAAAACCGTAGAATCCGGGGTACAAACAAAAACAAGTATGGCCGCTATTTTGATTGACATGTCTAAATAGAATGATTCACAGCTAGTGTTGCGGCTTTTTATATGATTTAATGGAAAGCCAGTGTGTTAATGTTTAGAACAGACAAAATAACCAATAACTTTATTTAACAAATAATATCTATATATATAAAAGAACATGTCCTGACTGACTGATAATCAACGCCGAGCTCAAACGCCTCATCCTAGGAACGTGAAATTTAGAACTTATATTACTTTTATTACGTAAGCATCCACTAAGAAAGGATTTTTGAAAATTTTGCTCCTGAGGGGAAGAAACTGGAAAACAAAGTTTTTTTCTAAAACAATGTATATCTCGAAAATCAAAAATGAGGAGATTTTGAAATTTGGTAAATGGATTCTTCTTGAAAAATTAAAAAATACGTGTTTCACCATTTTTTTAAAAATTCGGTTTCCCGGACCTCAAATGTGGGTTGGAAAATTGGGTTATTTGGTTTTTCAAGTAGCTGCTACTCAAAAACTGTGAATGCTACAGGAGTAAAAATTAGTATTTAGTTTCTATTTAGTTTCTACTCCAATAAGAATTGCACATATTACTGAAATATATATTTTGACTTTTTTTTTCTAAAGCAATTTTTTGAAATTATCTGATACCATTTTCAAAAAATGGGCACAACATAATTTTACTTGAGTTATGTGTTTGGGAGGTTTGGGAATACAATCGAAGGTAGCCCATGCTATACTCATTTCCAAATACTGAGGTACGTCCACCCCATTGAAACTTAACAAAACTCCAATAATTAAAGCCATCGAGTAGTCGGTGACTACTGTCGAATAAATAGGCCAAGCGTCTGAATTCTTTTTTACGAACATCATGTAAGAACCTAATATTTAGACACAAATAAAGACTTTAATTTTTAAATCTGAGTATACATTTTTATTGCCCCAGTAGATACAATATCCGGTGAGTCGTTAACGAGCAGTTCATTTGCATAATAGCTGCAGGGAGCCCAGTGCGATTACGCAACCATATGCGGTGTCGTGTGCGTTAAAAGTTAGATTTTTAAAATTCGAATAACTTTTAACTTAAACATAATAAATCTATTTTGTTTTTAACATAAGATTGGAATTAACAAGTTCTATTCAGACTTGTTTCAATTTTTAAAAATGGACATGATTTGCCAAAAATAGAACCTAAGGTTATCTCCATACATTTAGATACGGAAAACATACCCTGATCTATATTTTACTTCATAACTTTTGTATTTGTTGTGGACTATTTTCAAAAAATTAGTTTCTATGTTTAGCTAATATATTTGTCTTTCTAATGCATTAAGTTACAAACCCAATGCAGTCGAAAATTTTAATCTACATGGCTCCAAACGCAAGTGAAAAATCCTCTCCATACATTTACATAGGAACGGTGACGGTTTTTCGCCTATAACTTTTTATTTTTTGCAATATTAAATTTATTTTTACACCATTATATTTCTTTCTTAAATACCTTTCTAACGATCTATAGCACAACCCCAATGCACGAAATGTTATTTGCACCATAGTTCGGGGATCCAGCTTCGCAGCCAACTTCTGTCTCATATCAAATGATGAAACGGGTCGTTGCATGGGTATATTGGGTATTGGCTTCAAAAAGACGTTTTGTTATTTCAGAATACGTAAATGTCAGGTTGGGTGGCAGGGAACTTCGTGATGGTTTGATATTTTTGTGGAGTCAAAGGCCAAGCGACACAGTGCCGGATTAACCAGTATATGCCATGGCGGGGGGCCCCGTAATGTTTTGGAAAAAAAATAGGTTAGCACATATTATATATACGTCTTATAGTCATTAACCCATTAACGGTCACTACTATACGAAAATACTAAAAATGACGTTGCGTTTTCGCAACAGTAACCGTTAATGGGTTAAAGATCACCTTTTTAACCGATCTGAGTACCGCGGTATACAAAGTGCTGCAGTATTTATTCACGGTACTGTCGGTATATACCGACACCGTGGTAGAAATTTGCAGTACCACCCAGCCATATGCATAATAAATATTCTTTAACAACGGACAATTTCGTCTTCGAGGAAGAAAAATTCATAAACACGAAAGTAGCAAAATGCACAGGGACTCCATTCTAAATGCATACACTTTGCGCTGTGCGAAGGTCCGGGTCGATGAAGGCATTGAGCATCAGACTGAAGAGAAGAAACAACACTGGGTTGATGTGCTGCGGCCTGTTGTTGCGGTTATTAAATTTTGGGCGACCAGGGATGCCATTCCGAGGAGACAATAAGTTTTCGGGTTCCCCCACAATTGTAATATTTAGGCCTGATCAAGTTATTAGCACAGTTTGACCCATTTCTTGAAAATCACTCGAATCAGTATAGAAATGCTGGCCGTGGAGTACCATTTTACTTATCTTCAAATATAGTTGATCCAGCTTTGAGCAGATAAGGTTCATGTAACAATTCCTTTAGAGCTTGCTAAAACTAAGTGTTTTTTTGTCTCAGTCGACTTATCTCCAGAACTCCGCCATGTTGATCAATTGACAGTCATTGTCAGGTTATTGCTGCAAGGTGAACCAGTTGAACGATTTTTCAATTTTATTTAACTTGAAAGTTACAAGACCGAAAGTCTTGCAGATAATCTTTTGAAGAACTTCAGAAAAGAAGCCATAAAATTCAATGACTGTTGTGGACAGTCATATGATAATGCCAGCAACATGTCTGGTAAGTATGGGGGTATGCAAGGCATGAAAATCCGCTAGCTTCTACACACCTTGCACAGCCCATTCGCTGAACTTGGTTGGTGTTAGTGCTGTAGATTGTTGTGTTGATGCTGTGAGTTTTTTCAAATTTGTTCAGACACTGCACAATTTTTTTTCTGCTTCAACTCACCGATGCACGTACTATCGGACGGTTTGTCACGCTTGCCGGGAAAGAGCTTTACGGTAAAGTCTTTGTCAGAGACCAGGTGGTCTGCTCGTGCCCATGCTGTTGCAGCACTGTGTGTCGGATATGAGGAGATAAAATTGGCCTTGCTAGATATCGGTGCCGATGAAAACCAAAACGGTGCAACCCGACATGAAGCTAACTGCTTGACAACTTCCATGGATACACTTGAGACAGTTCCACACCCCCCGTCCCGACGGACCTGGGGACGGTTGAGTTTTGATGAAAAAAGATAATGCAGTGGATGTGTCGAATGTAGGACATTTCCCCCCCCCCCCCCGGACGTTTCCCCCCCCGGACATTCCCCCCCCCCCGACAGACCCTAGGACATTCCCCCCCCCCGGACATTTCCCCCCCCAAGGTAGGACATTTCCCCCCCCCCCAAGGTAGGACATTTCCCCCCCCTGTGGTTATGTAGTAGTATGAATTTGTGGTTTTGCAAGAGTGTGTTCTTGCATGGCATAAATATGTGTGTGCGTGAATTGTGTACATTCCCCTCCGGACATTCCCCCGCCATGAGTATGATAATTCTCACCCCACGAGGTAGGGTTGAATTTCACAAGTTTTTCTAAAAAACACAAACCCTAACCCTAACCCTAGGGTTTCTAAGAGTGTTTCTAAGAAACACAAACCCTAACCCTAACCTAACCCTAACCCTAACCCTAACCCAAACATTGCACTGAACTATTTAGGGGATAAATAACCCTAACCCTAACCCTAACCCAAACATTGCACTGAACTATTTAGGGGATAAATAACCCTAACCCTAGCCCTAACCCTAACCCTAACCCAAACATTGCACTGAACTATTTAGGGGATAAATAACCCTAACTCTAACCCTAACCCTAGCCCTAACCCTAACCCTAACCCAAACATTGCACTGAACTATTTAGGGGATAAATAACCCTAACCCTAGGGGGGAAATGTCCGGGGGGGGGAAATGTCCGGGGGGGGGGAAATGTCCGATTACCGATGTGTCATATCACCTGTGATGCGTCGCAAGAACCGTCATCAGCCACTTTAGAGAAAGCATCCGACATTTCCGCCCGCCCTCACAGCCCTGCGGAGGAAAACTTCTAAACGATTCTGTTGTGATGAGTTTATGAAGCCCCACCATGATGGAGACGCATATTGTAATTTCGACATAACTGTCGCATTGAACACAGAGTGAAGATTCAGACCCGTAGCCAGAAGGGGGTTAAAGGGGCTAAGCCCCCGTGCATGACTCGAGCTTTTTGACACAATTTTAATAATAACAAATAGAAAATATCAATCATTTTGTTCAATAAATCAATAATAATACTAATAATAAAATCTTAAAAGTTTATATTTTAGCAATCATTGAGTAGTATATTGTTTTTGCAATCATAACTACTCAGGCTTACTTAGCTAATCTGATTTTCGGCCATAAAAGATTTAATCTTACCGAAGTATTGAAGTTCACTTATAGCAGGAATCATGAATTGCTCTGCCTCAATGAATTATTATCATGAAAACTCTTCAAGTTAACAAAATTGCAACATGCCATAGTTCCCTTTTCCTGATAATTGCTGAGCTGACCTATTTCTAGACAATGGAACACTGTAACGTCATATCTAAAAGTTAATATATATCGTCACAGATATTATATCTATAGAAGTGAATCAATTCACAAATTGATAGTGAGATTAATTTATATCGATATATAAAATAGTACAAATTTATGACTTTTACTGATGCTGAACTTACAGCTGTTTGATGCAATGATGAAACATTCCGTTATTCAACACCACCCTCTTGCAGATGCTCTTCTTATTTTTCTTGAAGTTTGTATGCCACCCAACCTGAGAGCGGGTAACTGCATTTCCAGATGAAACTTTAACCTATTAATAGTAACAGTTTGAATAATGAGTAAATTAGTTAACAATTTCAATTGAAAAAGATTGATAGCTTAAACAAAATTTTTGTAAATATAATCAAAAAGGATTTAAATCACATTTTAAAAACAGGCGTTTGGCTTAAAGATGAATTGAAAAATTAAAATTGTTGATATTAATTAGGGATGTCACGGGTACCCGAACCCGAACCCGAGTTCGGTACTAGCCGGTCTTTTTCTGATACCCGAACCCGAACTCGAACCCGAAAGTGTGAAAATTTGGTACCCGAACCCGAACCCGAACCCGAAAATGTGAAAACTTGATACCCGAACCCGAACCCGAACCCGAAAATGAGAAAACTTGATACCCGAACCCGTACTCGAACCCGAAAATGTGAAAACTTGATACCCGAACCCGAACTCGAACCCGAAAATTTATAAGCCTAATACCCGAACTCGGAGTTGTGAACAAATAAATCTTTATAAAAGCTGTGTCTTAGAGATTAATAAATTACAAGTTTTGTTGACGTAACATATTATACTAATCGCGAGCGTAGAAGTTTTGTATTATCACCTTTGCGTAACAAATAACACAAATACGTCATTTTATTAGTGATTGTGTAAACTAAACCACTAATCCGTTTGATTATAATCAGGCCGGACCGAGCCGCGAACGAACTAAAATAATTAAGCCTCCTTCGGTCGAAGAAATCGCGGATAGCCATGACTCTAAACTTTTTACTTCAGTTATATAACCTTATATTTATTCATTCATATACTCAAAGTTTTTCTGATATAACAAAGACCCTTTGTTATAAAGATAATCTTGCATAATCCTAAACTTTAACTGGCAAAGTCTATAAATGATCTATGCGCCACAGTTATTTTATTGGCAAATGTGTAAGCTAGGACACTAATCCGCCTGATTGCCCGACCGGACCGAGCCGCGAAAAAATTAATAAATGACAATAATTTAAGAGGTAACGTATTATGCTAATCGCAAGCCCTGCAAGTTTTGTATTATCACCTTTGCGTAACAAATAACACAAATAGGTCATTTTATTGGTGAGTGTGTAAACTAGACCACTAATCCGCCTTATTATCTGGCCGGACCGAGCCACGAACGAACTAAAATAATTAAGCCTTCTTCGGCCAAAAAATCACATTATTTGGAAAGCTAAAAAATTAACTTGTTAGAGTTTATTCAATACGTGTAATGTCCAATGGATGAATTGATCGCTCTCGTTTGTATATGTATATACACTAGGTAAATTTAAAATCAATCCAGGAATTTGAAATCATAAACCAGTACCCGAACCCGAACCCGGTTTTTGGAAAACTACAAACCCGAACCCGAACCCGAACCCGAAAACCTGAGTTTCACAAACCCGAACCCGAACCCGAAAACTCGAGTTTTACAAACCCGAACCCGAAAACTCTAGTTTCGCAAACCCGAACCCGAACTCGAACCCGAAAACTCTAGTTTCACAAACCCGAACCCGAACCCGAATACTCCAAAAAGTACTACCCGTGACATCCCTAATATTAATGAATATTGACTTTCATGAAAATAATTATTGTGATTTATTTCAGGTTCCTCAATTTTGTCTATAAACAAAACCTCTCTTAAAAAAGTTTTTTTTTATGATAGTTTATAGTCCTTTACACCATGTGTTTTAAGACTGAATTGGCTGTATGTAGGAAGCACATAAGTACTTCCTGTTGTGGATCAAAGTTTGATTTTTTTAACTGTCCCTCCTTCTTTATCCAGGCTTATGACTGGCTCGCAATTAGCAAGGCAGAGTTGTTCTTAAAGAAGTTTCAAGTAATGAGAGTAATAGGACTTTAGAAATCTAGACAAATGGGATCTTTACTATTCAAAATATCAATCGTGTTGCTGACATTTTCTTTTATTTGAAGACAGTAGTTATGATCCTACCATTTAAGAAACCCATAAAACAAAAGCTGTGCTAGTCAAGTGAGTAATACCGTGACTAAAACTCAGTAGAAAACTTCTACTATAACTGACTGTGAAACTTTTGTCAGGAGTTATTTATTGTATGGATAATAATGGATAATGTTGGTATAAATAAGAAGTCAAGTGAACACATAAAAAAATGTATTCATATAACTCATGCATGAAATTAAATTTTAATTAACATTATAAACTTTTTTACTCTTATCATCTTTATGTAATATTTAAAATCTAAAAGCTTACCTTGTAAATTAAATTCACTACCTGTTGTTCACTACTAGTCTGCTGTTGGCTGGGCAGATGTACTACTACTACTATTAATAATAACATGGTTTAAACAGTTTAAAGTGGTTCAGAAGACTAAATAGCCTGTGTGAGAACCACTACTGGTTAAAAACCAATTTGTCCAAGCATCACTTTAAAAGTTCAATCAACTCAACAGAAACTGCTTCTTCACTCAGCTGGTTCCAGGCATTGATGACTCTGCTGCTGAAAAATCTCTGCTTAAATTTCCCCTCCGATTGTTTGAAGATCTATGTACCTGTGACCCCGTAGTCCTATTCTATTCGCTGTCTGGCATACTTTTTTCTTCGGTTTGTTTGACTCTTTATATAGCTTATTCAACATCAAAAATAACGAGAATTCTCTTTAAGAGGTTACGAAAATTATACTAAGCCATATACATAAAAAAATTGTTTTTATTCACAATTATGTTTTGTTTCATATTTTTTAATTAGTTTAAATTTTTAAACACATTTTCTACTTCGAAATTTATGAATTGTTATATACTATGCTGGGGTAGCCGGCCCGGCCTATGAAAAAATGTGTGCAGGGCGTATCTATATATATCTATGGATGAAACGCTTCGCAGATCACCGCAACCAAATCGCCCCGCTTTGGTTTAGCAAGTGCAGAATAGGTTATACAAGAAACTGTATTACTCTAAAAGTTTTGAGTCTATTTAGTAATTTTTAACATCAAAATGTTTGTGAAATGCAGTAGGAAGTTATGTTGTGTATATAAAAAAATTCAATAAGCACATTTTTTTAGCATTTGTTCAAAGTAAACGGTATCTTGTGTGTGTTACCTGGGTCTATAACAATTGGTCAGCGAATAATATATTTAGTTTAGATTGAATAAATTACATGTAAACTATAACATATTAAAATTTCATTAAATTTTTATCATTCGTAAAGGTGTTTAATTTGATTCAGGCTTTGAGGTAATTTAACGTGCAACGCAGCACATCCGCGCCGCAGCAAAACACGTAAGCTAATTGCCATTACGTTGTTGTTTTATTTTATTTGTATTCTTTAAATATTAATTGATTTATATACAAACCAATTACTTGAGGTTTTTATAGCAATGGGCTACATGTGATATGATGTGAAGGTTCTTGCTATGCCCGGCTCTATTCTATATAACTAAGGCACTAAGGCGTATTCTATTCCCACAAACTCACTTTTTGTGATGCTTTAACAAGGCTGAACTGATGTTGCGATTCATGATCTTAAAATCGAAATATCTTTGTGAAAATAAATTGTACGATTAAATGGTTGTTTGCTTATTATGTTTTTTTTAAATTGTCTTTAAAAATGGATCAATTTTTTTTTATTTTTGTGCTACTGCTTTCCTATCATTCAACGAAGCTAGAAACAAAGTCAGAAATTCTACATTTCATCTTTGCGAACTTAAAACTTAAACAAACACTATTTTTTAAACCTTTCAACATGAGTTTGAGGCTCACATTAAATTATTTAGGCAGTAATAAGGTTGCTCAGTCAAACGCTTGTTGTTGTTTATTTAAGTCCTTGTCACTTTTTCAGCGTTTAGGACCAATCTCAGTCAAACGCCTTACGACTGTTGCTAAATATAGCTCTGGCGGCAAATAAACTTTGCTAGAAAACTGCATTAATTACGTATTTACAAATAAAATGACTGTTTTGCTCCCTTATATTGTTTATTAAAGCTATTACTAGCAGCGAAATTCGATATTTGTACACTTCAAAAGAGATTCCGTCAATAGCATCAGATAGGTAGGCGTGGCCTAAGAGTTCCAAAATGGCGACCAGCGGCGACTCCCAGGCAGGTCTAAGCGCAATCCAGTTATATTATAGAGATCAGTGGTTGAAGCCGAACGTTAGCACAGCAGGGTGTATCTATATATATCTATGATCAGAACTATTGATGGTCGAAGTCGAGAGGTGAATTTATTAAAGATTTCCTCAGGCTGCAGACAAAAAATAAATGGCTTGTTAAGTATTAAAATTAAAATTCAAATTTTTTGCCAGAATTTTTAAGGGGGCGTTTTCCCAGGACCCCCGGATCCGTAGCTGTGTCGATCATTCTTTCAAATTCTTTTATATTTTATGGTTAACGTAGAATGATTTTGTGTGTGCTATAATAGTGAAAAATGTATTATTTTTATTTTTTTTATTTAAATTGTCAGGAAAGGTTAGAAATGGTTAGATGCAACTAAATCAGTCAAATCTAGATTCGTTTGTTGTTTATTGTCTATGATTCGACCTTGCGGAGATGGCAGCCAACAAGTTCGGATTCATCGTAAGGATTTTTTTTAGTTTCTTTATATTCAACGGACACATTTGTTTTATCATTTCCAGTTTAGTATTTTTTAATCCGTCTGACTGTGTGGGACTCGTTCACTTGTGATTTGTGGCAATGTCACCGTTGCCGTTTGCCCCTTGAGTGTGGTGTACTAGCAGAATCTATACTATTCTATACTATACTACACTACTATTATATATTCTTTTTATGGTTTGGTATGAGTTAAGAGGAAACAGGGAGGCGGCGGAGCGATACCATATAGCCATTATAGCCTATGACGCCCTATGAGGATCATCCGAGGCTGGTTAAAAATTGCTAGCTGCATGGGGAGGTCGATTTGCCGGTCCTTGTCCAACTTATTGCACTTCATTAGTCGGCGGGCTGGAGTGAGTCGAGCCTTGTGCCCACGAAAGCCTTGTCTTTTCTAATAACAGTTTTATTAGTTTTATACATTTATACTTAGTATTACATTTTACATATAGTATAGGCCAGTATAGGTTCTGTGCAAAGTGGTGTTAGATGACAAGGCCAGCAGATCTTAAACAGAATATTTTATTTTATTTACAGTTTAATTTGAAAGATAAAAACTGAATTGTATATGGTTTGTTTATTTTATTTTTACAACAGGCTAGATCCTTCAGTACCAGCTCTGCCAGTTTTTCAAAGCTTGTTGCTGTTAGAAGTTACATTGTTTAATTTTTTATTTAAGTTTTAATATTCATAAAGTTAGCCATGAAAAATCCCATACTAAAGTCCTTAGGCCTAACGTATCGTTTTTCTGTTTTTACAACCTAACTTTTCACATAGTAACAATAAAGCATATATATATTCTGATTTTTTCAGCCTACCATATTGTGTTTCTTTTTTCAAAATCAAACCACTCGTACAGTAACAATAAAGCTTATATATTCTGAATTCTATGGATTTATCCTATTTATGAAAATAAAAATGTGTATGGAGAAATTATTTTCATGGCTAGATTTATACACCTTCTACCTATAACATTTTTGGAATTTCGTGCTTATTCACAAATTTGTGTTGGTTTAAACTTTTCTATATTGCTTTGTATTATAATCTGCTTTTGTTGTCATCACACTCAGTCCCCCATTGGTATCTTTGGGATTGAGGGCAGATATGCACATGCCCTGTATTCTGCTGCTACCAAGGAGAAGAAGCTGGATATTGTAGAGAAGGAATTGAACAAATTTCAGGTGTTTGACTTTTTTAAATGCAGTAATTAAGTATTTGAGACTGTTTTTTTAATTTTCTTATTATTTTTCTCAACTTTGTTAAACAAGATTATATAGACTAGGTTATTATTATAAATAGTTTATTTTTTTATGGGTGTGTTGTTTTTTGTGACACGATTTTTGTTTAGTCTACGCTAGGTTTAAATTAAGTTTTCTGGATAAAATTGATTTGTTTAATTGTTTAAAATAAAGTAATTTAATGATAGTTGCTTTAAAATTATTAAAATCACTTATTTTATTTTATTGTTGCTCTTAGTTAAAGAAGTAAATTAATGCTTATTTTTTCAGGTTTTTAGTTGTAATGTTATTGTTGTTTTAATTAGTTATGTTTTTCTCTGACCTTTAAACATATCAGTATTATTTTCCTCATTTAAAATTTGATGCTGATTCATGATTATTCTTATAAATATTTATAATTGGTTTTATGTGGTTTCTTTTCATTGATTCATTTCTAGGCTCTGTTGAAAAGAAATACAAAATTCAGTGAATTTGTTAGCAACCCTTCAGTCAAACGCAATGATAAAAAAGGTTTTTTATCATTTTATTTTTAATAATTAAATGTTATTATTCATTAATAATTTTTTATCAGTGGTTAATAAATGTAAATTAATTTGATTTAATTGAAATATTACATGCTTTTATATATTTAAAAAATCTAGTAATTTGTTTGAATCAATTTTCCCAGATCTTGTTTTGGCTGTTTTGAAAGAGCAGAACTTTTGCAACATCACCACCAGCTTCTTTGGTATTTTTTTTACAATTTAATATGTTTATTGAATATTATTTTTTGATAGTGTATTCTTATAAGCTTGTCTTTTTGGAGCTCCTCTAATATTAGTCTGCAATATCAAATTCTCAGTACTGCAAGATGTCTGTTAAAATTAAAATATTACAAATTTTTTTTTTTCATATTGCTATTTATCAATATCAGCCTGCAACACAATTTGACCCTCATAACCAACCTCCTTGTTTCTCAAGGACAACATATTGATTGATTAAATATAACTTCAATTAATGTTTTAATATAACAAAAGTCAATAATGTATTGCATTGTATTTGTTTTTCAATTAAGGATGATGTTGGGCTGTTCAATATTTATTTTGAATATAATTTTTCTTCCAGGCATCCTGGCAGACAATGGACGTTTCGGAAAGTTGAATGGCATGCTTACTTCCTTCAATAGGATCATGAGTGCCCACAGGGGAGAGGTTCCTTGTGTCATCACAACTGCCAAGGTTTAATTTTCTTCATTTCTTATATTTTCCAATTATTAGCATTAATGGTTTGTTTTTTCAAATATATATCTTGGTGAACCATGTATGCATGTGCTGATAGTCTCTTATGCATTGCTGAATTTTGTCTTTATTAGATTTTTTAGTTATCCCTTATTCACATTTTTAATAATTATTTTCACACATGTGTGAATATCCATCTTAGATTGTGGCTACTGTTATTTATATCATCGTTCCAGCACATTAAAGATACAATGTTAGTTATTGATAAACCATGTTTTTATTTATCAGCCTCTTGAAGCTAGTCATTTGAATGACTTGAAAGCTGCACTGTCTGTTTTCGTCAAAAAAGGTGAAGTCATTCAACTGGAAACTAAGGTTTATTTTAATCTATGTTTTTTCTCGTAATAGGTTGATTTATCTTGTATTATTAGTGTTTTTATCTTTGTAAATTAAGCTAACTTGGAATGTTGTTTTGGAATAATTATTCAATAGAGGTGCATTTAGTTGAATTGATTGAATAGCTTGTGTTTTGATGAATAAATTAATTTTGAATGAGCTTGTTTGTTTTTATTTTGATTACATTTGTCTTTTTTTACTATCCCATGTCCAGGTTGACCCAAGCATCATTGGTGGTATGGTGGTGAGCATTGGAGACAAGTATGTTGATATGTCTATGTCTACGAAAATCAAGACCTATACAAACCTCATTAAAGATGCTGTCTGATTATAACTTATAATTAATCTGTTATGCATAAGCGTTAGGAGTCTTGTAGAAGTCGTAAAGAGTTAAGTGGGATATTAATAAATTGTTATCATCGTTTTTTTTGTTTTTACTTTAACCAATCGCTTCATCTGAAGCGATGTTTTCTTACGTCTTCCCAACATCAAATAAAGATAAGCATTTTTATTAGATTGGTTGATCAGTTAATTTTAAAACTCCTACAACACAGTGTTTGCTAGAAAAATTGTGTTTTTTCTGTGTTTTGAGACTAAATAGTAGTATGTATGAATGAAATGCCAGAGTATTTCTTGTTGGATTTTTTTTCACCTCGATCCAGGTTTGGGACAGGCCCACATTAAGTGAGGCAGGGTTGTAGATTGATCTTCTTATTAGTTGTTGATTGAAATGACTTAAGGCTAGCCATGCTGGTGGCTGTAACTTCACTCTTGTTGGTGTCTCCAATACACTCATTTTATTATATTTTGGCGAGGCTTGACTTTGGGAGGGCTACACTTGCTTATAAATATAACTTGTTTATGCAATTATTATCAAACCCAGAACGTTCAAGGCAATAGAGATAGTTATTTTGCTTATATCGTGTGTAGCAAACAGCATTTAGCTTACCATGATTAAATGCAGCTAGCCTTGCAGAAACCACATAAAAAATAAAGATTATTGATCTTAATTAAGTTAGCTAAATTCTGGTAATTCAAACAAAATTATTAGCAAAACTCCAGTGTTGCAGAATTTATAGTTTGCATACAATTATCTGTGAGACTGTGTATGTATGTCCTTTATGCATTGTTACACCCATAGACATATATAATATCTAGACACGAAGCACAGGCCAATTTAGCGTAGCGAGTACACTTGAAAGGCTCTGGACTAAGGTCAAAAGGTATACCTAATAGCGGCATGGACTTATAAGTATGAATAAAAATCAATTGGCTAATCCATTTATTAAAAATAAAACTTGAATTAAAAAATTTAAATTTGTAATTAAAAAAATAAAACATTTCTGCGCAGTTAGCCTCAATCCTCTACATAAAAAACTTTATTAGATGGCCTGATCAATATTTCATATTATAAAAAATAAAACTTAAATTGACAAATTTAAGTTTGTAGTTTTTGAAAAATTAAACTTTTCAGCTTAAAGATTGCTTTAATGAATATTAATTAGGTCCGTGTTGGTAGCTCATTGGCTAAATTTTGTTATATCGGCATCTGTTTAAAGTGAGTTTTGTTGTTTACAAGCACTAATTATCACGTGGCTAAGGTCAAGAAATTTCGCCTTGATATTGACTCAGCTCGAACAAAGGAATTAACCTGCTGCTGCGGGGTCTAGATATTATATTATAAGTCTATGGTTACACCAATCATCCGGTCGTAATGAAATTTTCACACAGCATTGAGAGTCAATAGAGGAAGGTTTTTGTGAAAAAATTGAGATCAGTCACAAAATGAGCAGGAACTGGAGAATGAACGGGAACGGAAAAGCAAGCGAACGGGAGAGAAAGCAGAAAGCGACGGGGAGCCTGGAAGGAAACGGGAGTGAGAGAAAAAATGATAGAAAAACTTTTAAAAACGCCCTGCTAGTATGTAATATAATTTGCAGTTTTATAGTTTCCGCCACACTAAAAATCGCATTTTTGCTGTTAGTTGTACCCTAGCTTTCGTACATGTCAGCTGTGCTTTTGTCTTCATTGCGAATATAGCAGTATAAGTTCTATAATCTAAAACAAATTATTTTAGTTTTTCTAGGTCCTAGGTCATTGTTTTTTAGAAGAAAACTTTAGTGATGTCAGTGACACTTGCGGGACTAGTTATTTTTGATTGCCTGCTGGTTTTTGCATCAATTTTAATTAAATTAAGACTTTGTCGTAGTATACTCTTTTTCGCTTTCATTTTACTTTTCCAAAAATCTTTTGCCGACGTAAATGATGCGCAAGTTGACACCATAAGCGAGTTTCCGCGCTCAGCCATCTTAGAAATTAGACAGCAACATTCAGGAGGCAACGACAAAGAAATTGTTGCTCTTCTGCTGAATGGCAGATATTCGACAATTGGTGTTACTGGATCCGCAACAGGAGAGCTAGTCAAAGTGAATAGTATTTGAGTTGAATGACTTTTAGAAAATTTTAACCAAGGACGCCTATTTTATGACAATTCCTTAACATATATTTTGATTTACACTGCAATTGTTAATGTATTAGCTTCCAGATAGTAGCTGCAATGAGGATGACTTTAGAGATCAAATTACCTCAGAATGGATTGGCATCCTCACATTAGATTCTCCTTCAATGCAACAGTCTTCTGATGCTTCTTCATCTCCAAATTTGTCAGACAGCCAAACTGTTTTGGACAGGGTTAGTTTACCATTACATTAAGTGATTTTTGTTTACATAATGACAAACATTATAAATAAATGATTTTTTTCTTGAGTATTCAATTAAAGAAATTTTTTCCTGTGTTTATGTAGGTAAAAAAAGCCATGTTACTTGGAGCGTCTGCTATCATAATTCTTGCTTTGAATCCGAAAATTTTACAAGAGGTTAGTTAGTGTTAATGAAAATTCCAGGTATATATGGATGCATGTATGTATGTATATATATATATATATATATATATATATTTATATATATATATATATATATCAGAGATGTAGTACTTGGTACTCGTACTCGTACTCGAGTACAACTCGAGTACCGTTTTCAAGTACTCGTACTCGTACTTGTACTCGGAACCTTGGTACTCGTACTCGTTATTCCACTAAGTACTCGTACTCGTACTCGCATATGCGACACCTTCTCTAAAAAAAGTTTGCTTGTTTACTAAACAGTTGTTTGGGATAATATTTCGTTTATACTTGCTGAAATCTAGTATACAGAGATGTTGTACTTGGTACTCGTACTCGTACCGTTCATCTGGGTCACCCCCACCAGCCAAAAAGTCAAAGTTGTTTCACAAGTATTCATCGGCGTTAGATGACACCTGCTTTGATGTCGATGCACAGTTGACCAGATATATTGAGATGAGGACCTTGACAAACTGTATCACCCAGCACTTCGTGCCTTAAGTATTCCAGCTTCAAGTTCACCAGTAGAACGTGTGTTCACTGTGTTCAGCCACGGCGGAATAATTTTAAGACCCCATAGGGTGTCGGACTCTAAACTGTCGTCGCTAATTTTTCTGAAATGTAATAGTTTTTTGATGTAGAATAAAATATTATTTTGTTGACTTTAAAAAGTACTCGCTAAAAATTTCTTGTACTCGTACTCGTACTTGTACTCAAGACCTCAGTACTCGTACTCGTACTCGATAACTTGATACCATGGTACTCGTACTCGGACCATAAGTACTCGCAACATCTCTGATATATATATATATATATATATATATATATATATACACAGTGGCGAATCTATGGGGGACTGAGGAGGGCGATGCCCCCCGTGAATTTCAAGATTAATTTTGTTTGAGATACTAAAAAAAATTGTAACAATATCAACACGAAAAATGCCAATAAGTTAGAAAAAGTTAAAGTTAACCAAATTTAGAAGAAAAATTAACTTTTTTTTAAAGAAATTACAAAATTTTAGCATTCGCAAAAAATGGCGGGTGGGGCAAAAAGCGGCGGGGGCAAAGACGTCGGGAAGAGCAAACATTTGATTTAATTCCACAAACCCGATTGGAAAACAAGAGCTGGATGCAATAAAATGCTTGTTGTCCTTGACAATTTGGTTTTTAACTTGATTTAACTCAAGTTCGTTTTTAAAAGTCTTGGGGTTGATCTTGATTTTAAAACATAAGATATTGGTTTTGCAGTAAAAGTCATGGTCATGTTGGTTTTTATTTCTAAAAAAAACTAAATTTTATTTATTTATTTATTTATTCTCAAACAGAAGGGCCTATCGGCCTCTAATATTGTTCGGACAGTACAAACGAAACAAAAAAAATCAATAAAATCTTTTTAACGGTAAATTATATTGCTAATCACATTTTTCAAACCACTGTCAAAAAAAAGGATTTTTTTTCTTTTATAAAAAGTTTCTCTTTTACGAGAAAATGTAAAAGAACCTGAAAGCATCAGTTACAGTAACACTGGCACTGATTTTGTATGTGGAAATGCTGCCAATGTCTTACATGGAAACAGCATATAATGGGAACTGCTGGCTTAAAATAAAAAATGGATCAGAGATTGAAAATGTGGGGCTTGTGTTTTTAAAAGGCATTATGTGTATCAGCAACACCAGCTCCAGTTGAGTAGATATTTTGATATGGAGGTCTATTTATGAGACCAAATCAATTATGTTTATTAAATGCAATAAAAATTTTAAATGATTAAAACATTTAAATTTTAATCAGTTTAATAATCTAGTTAATGACTGTAATGTTTCAGATTTTTAGTTGAAAAAATAAGTTTATTGAAAAGATTTCATTTTTTATGTTTTTTTTTTATACAAATCTTGGTCTTTACAGGCCTTGGATTTCAACTTGGTATTTTGCATCAAGATCCAGGTCTTTTGCATCAAGGCTTTGGTATTTCACATTAAGATCTAGGTCTTTTGCATCTAGATCTTGGTCTTGTGCATCAAGATTTGGGTCTTGTTAACAAGTCTGAAATAAATAAGAAAATTTAAATCGACATAGTTGTTTGTTATTTCTTTATTTTTTATGATGTTTTCTTCTAAAAATTAGCTGGATATTGCTCAGATCCTTACCAAGCCTTTAGTATTTGTTGAAGATATGGACAATGTTACTGTACTACTTAATGCATTGAAAAGGTTATTGTTTTTTTTTAAATAAATAAAGTATATCATGTTTTTGCTTGTTAAGAAGTTGTAGTAGCATTGTAGTTTATTATTATTACCCTGAGACTATGTTTTATGAAAGTAGGTTGGTGGTAAATTTTAAAATAAAGTAATATTTTTTTTTTAGCAAAATGAAACTGAAAATGCGAATCATATTTGGATCATCTTCGGTATATGACACTCAGGTTAAAATGTCTTCAACATTCTGTTATACGTTTTTTTATTTGTTGCTTAATTGGTTTTGTGACATACTCTTGTATACATAGTTGTTACAGTTTACTTAGTCTTTTTAGATTCAGTTACTTTAACTGAAACTGAAGTTTAATGCTAATGCATCTTCTAAAATAGCAATTTTTTAAAATTTATAAATGTAAATATTTATCAGTTTAGGTTTGTTTTTTTTTAGAAAATTTTTAAAATGAAACATTTATTGTGGTATGGTAAGACCATGAGAAAAACATGCATTATCCAAGTTCAGATCACAAACACTCAAAGATTGGCCTTGTGATTTGTTAATCGTCATAGCAAATGCTAGGCGAATCGGAAATTGAATTCTTTTAAAACCGAACTGCCTTGCTTCCGACGTTGAAATTTCTTTGATGAAGCGTTCCAAGTGTAATAACGTGGCATCTCCGAGTAAAGCAACGTTTGTGCAAATGGATCGCTTTGGCAAATTGCAAAAAACTCGTTAATGTTTTTGCTGGATAATATTCGACGCGTTAAAATAAACTCGTTGACCATTCTCCAGATGCACAGCCAAATGGACAACAGTGGGATGACGTTCGTGAATAGAGAATGAGAATATACGCCAAATTGCTTCATTGCAGTTCACATATCTACCAATTTGATAGCGTCTAATCTCGTCATTATCTGAGCTTTGAATGCCAAAAACTGCCATATCGCTGCCTTTCGTTACATATTTGCAGATGTACTTAATTGACTTTACAGAATTGCAATACTCAACATTGTAATGTGTCTTGAATGTTTTGGAAAGAAGTGGCGAATATGGAACAATCCAACTGTTGTCAACCACGAAATCGTTTCCTTTCACTTTCTTTGTGACAGTTCGACCGTTATCATCGGGTGATCGACGTCGATATAATGGATAGCCATCAGTGCCAGTGATGGTCTCTGTCGTAAATTTTCGTGGATAACGTTTGGAACACTTGCCGTCGACCATGCACGGTGATTGGGGGTTGATGGCGACACACGGTCCATGAATCATATTCATAACTACAACATCATGTAGGTCTGGATCGATTTCGGGATCAGCAATCTCGGCATTTATGATATCATCTATTTGGTCAGGTCTTATTTTTTCAACTAACCAAATGAGAATGAGTGCATGAGGCAAACCTCGTTTTTGCCATTCGATTGAATACATCAAGCATCGAGTATCACCAAAAACGTGTTGCTTTACAATGTAGTTCATCAGGGACCGAATTTTTTGTTTGAAGACACGTGCGGTGATGTCGTGCCGATCACTTGATGTTTGTCCGGGAAGCAGCATTTGAACAATTTCAATCCACTTTGGATTACAGGTGCAGGTAATGAATAGATCTGGCCGACCGTAATGACGAACATATGTCATTGCATCCTGCGCATATTCATGCATATGACGCGGACTACCTATATAAGTAGCCAGTAGAATAGTTAATCGACCAATGTTAGCTGTATCTCGTTCGGTGCTCTTGTCTTGGAGAAGCACGAAGCCGGGCCATACTAACGCGGCGCCTTTCTCGAGCTAATTCCAGTTTTTCCGCGGTGGATTGGTTAACATTGTTCCGATGCCTAATTGCCTGACGGCTATTTTGGGAAAGATTAGATCTTCTGGGTCGCGGCATTGTTATTAATAATATTTTTGTTAAAAGTAATAAAACTTTAAAACTCGCAAATTAATTCCAACGAACGAAAATATAATATTGACAGAACAGCATTGACACTTTGTTAATGCCAAATGGAAAACGGAAAATGCGAAACTAAAAATCATATATCTATGCTAAAAATATCTTTTATATTTTTATGGCCCATAAACAATTATTTGATTTTATATTTTAATTGAAAAAGATATTTACTTAATTTTTTCTGTGAGATTTTCAATTATAAACAATGAAATAGTCAGAAAATGTAATAACATGCGCTCTACCCCATTTGCGCATAAATGTCATGTCGCGGAAAATTAAACATCTGTATATCTCGATAACTCAAACTCCAAACTCCAAATTGAAATTTTATTTTTTCCGTAAGACCAAATAGAGGGTGCTCTACAACTTTGCCAGTTGAAGTATTTTTCTAGGACGCACTGTTAAGGCTGTATAGCTACCGGGGTACATACTGCGGTCCCCATGGGCCACTCCATGATTCAATGTCAAATTGTTTTTAGTTATTCTGTTAATAGGAGCTGAGAAAAATCCAATAAATCAAAAATCTCTAAAATCGGTTCAGCCGTTCTTGAGTTATAAGTGTCGTAACACAAACCCGACTTCCTTTTATATATATAGATATGTATGTAATAAATTGAGATTATTGCATTATAGCAGTTGATAACGATTTTGGTTTGTGGAACATAGTTGGCCAAGAGTGGTGCAAGTGCACCCCATTCACATTATTTGCTTTTCATTTTATCACCAATCAGCCAACTAACGCTTACTATTACACGTCGGCGTCTCAAATTTCCTTGTGATAAATTACAGGAAATTAGTAGGCTGCTAGTTTCATTGCCCCATCTATTTTTTGATATGTGGGGTGCACCAGCACCCGGCACAGCCCTCCAAGGGTTAAACAAGTAGAGGTAAAAACGAGTTGTTCAAAACAAACTTTTATTTCAAATAAACTGGATTTAGAAATACGAAAGATATTCAAATTAAGTTTTTCGGTTTGTGAGTAAATACCACTAAATTTAGTATAAAAATTCTTTTAATTTACAATGATTTGAAATTAGATGACATTATTTTAGCAATCGTAACATAAATAAATAAATAAATAAAGAAACATAAATAAATAAATCGTGACGTCATGAATGTTACACGTCTTCAGATTTATTATTAATTTATTAAAATATGTCGAAATCAATTGAACTCCAATATAAAGCTATGCTGAAGGTTTAAGCTTTCTAGCTAGTCAAAAAGCTGGTTAAATTTTACTTGCTAGATTTGCGTACAGAGATTGCAAGTTAAATAAAAGTATGTAAAAAGGCTCAAATGCATACAACAAAGCTGATCATGCTACTCAAAATATGTGAATGAGGTCTCTAATTCAAATCGACGAGAAATTAACAAGGATAAACCAGTTATATTTCATATTTTGGCTGCTGCTCATGCAAAAATTAAGCAAAAATGTTAAAAAAAGCATATTATAATCTTTTAATGGAACAGGAATCTATGCAGGATCTCAATAAATTTTAGATGAGAAATTCTGTGAAATTTTGAAAAATATACAACGTAGCTGTACATAGCTTTCAGTTTCAGGTACATCTGCTTTATGCAAACACATGTTCAACAGAGCTGGTTTTTATCAGCAAATCTCAGCATAGTTTGGGCAATCAAAGGCTGGAAGCTGAAGTTTTCTACAAATTCAATTATAGATTTTTGAATCAGGCCAATTACAGTCATCTCGGTCATTGATTAGCTAAGGAGCCGTTGTTCCTATAGCAGAAAACATTCTATTCCGGAGATGTCTTTGCAGATAATATTTAGTTGGTTAAATTGTTGATACTGCTGCCGACTTACAAATTAAAGCTGCTGTGAGGCGTCGGCTTAGGTTGCCAAAGGATACGCCTGTGCCATTCTTCCATGCTCCTCTTAGAAGTGGAGGTCTGGGAACTTTCAGCTGATGTGAAAAAGATTCGCCAGTTTATTGACTCAGGCTAAAAATAGAATCAATGTTCAAAATATTCTGCAGGAAAGTCTGTCTGTTTTATGAGAAATTATAAAATTCGGAAAAATTAGAGGCTGAGTCGAAGGTGATTAAAAATCACTACAACAGACCAGCCGACTGGTTTTGACAGCTGAACTAAAAATTTAGTAAACAGGCTGGTTAAGGCATTAGACACATAAATCTGTTTTTGATCTAAGTCTGTTATTGATTGTAAGTCAATAATCAAGCATTCGTTTGATCAATAATTAGGCATTCGTTTGATCAATAATCAAACAATCGTTTTGCTGTGACTAGTCTTAACATCAGAATCACAAATATATTATTGATTTTCTCACCTCAACTGTTCTATAACAAGTTGCATCAACATAATTATGCTACTGCCACATGTTCTGTACCAGAGATTTATTTTAGGTCATTTGGTCCGCGAAATTTTGATTAATGACACCTGCTTATAAATGTTGTCCATGGCATGTTGTCCAACAACATTTTGTATATGACATGTTTTCCAAAAACATTTTGTGTATGGCATGTTGTCCAACAACATTTTGTATATGGTATATTGTCCAACAACATTTTGTCCAAGACATTTTGTCCAAGATCATTTTATCCTCGTGAAATTTTTTCCACTACTTTTTGTCCTCAGAATGTTTTTTCTGTGACATTCTGTCTGGCCACCCTAGTGATGCATTATATGAATTAACAGACATTTACGGTGTGGTCCGCTTGTTGGAGAGCCCGTCCTGGAAGTGATGTTGTATGCCGCTCGGATCACAAGCTCAGCAAGGTTAGCCAATCAGGAAAGCTTTGTTTTATGTTGGTTTTTCTTAGGTGAATTTTAGGATAATATTGCTGGATAAGATAATCAAGTTATGATTCATTCAAGAATATTTTTTGTTTATTCTATTATTGTGTTTTGTAAACAGCAATTTTATAATTTTTATCTCAAACTTAATTTTAAAAAATTATATTATTGTATATATCTATATGGTCCCTTAATATATCTTTAAAAATTTGTTGATACACAATCAAGATTTATCTCATATAAAATATTTATTTTCTACTGGCTGACCCAAATCTGTTTTGGAGTTATTTCTATTCGGCCATTGCTGTGGCAATTTTACTTCTGATGTTGAAGACGAATTACAGGAGTACATCGGAGGAGGGTTTTGAGGACAATCAGGTGGGGATTTTGTCATTTTTTTTAAAAAAGTAAAAACTTGGCTTAGGAAATATTACAGAGCGATATCATTCTGAAAATCTAAATTTAACCAGTAATTATGCAATTGGAAAAAATCTAAAAAATTTTTAAACCAAAAAATTTTGGATGTCAATTTTGTAATTATGCTATTTCGAATATTTTTAGATTTAAATTAGTTAAATTTGAATTTGGTATTTTCTTCTGGAGTCATTAAAAATAAAATAAAATTTGCATTTTTGACACAAAGAAGAGCATTCTCATATTCAACAATTGCTCCAAACATGTTTTTTCTTGCATCAGTTGAAATTTTTTGATGCTATAATATGCTGCCACTAAAAAAACTCTTGTCTAGTTAGATTATGTTTTATTTTATATTAACTTAGTTTATAGTGGTTCAAGAGACTTTTGCTTTTGTATAACAATTTCAACTTTAAAATAAGTACCAATTCCTGGATAATCTTATTTGAATTTTCATGAACAATATCAAGAAATTATACTATACAGAAAATAAAAAAGTTTATGTTTTTTTTAGGGCTGTTAACGATTAATTTAAATTTAATAGTTAACTTTTGAAAAATTAACGATTAATTAATAGTTAATTTCGATTAAATCCAAAAATAAAATTTATAGTGTCATAGGTAACATTTATTAAACATACTTGTCGAAAATCGAAAAACCACTGGAATGTTTCCTTTATATGTCATCTTTTAACCAACTACGCAAACAGACAAGCTTGTTGACATTATTTGGTCCAAGTGATGAGCGTGTCTTATTGATAATATAACCAGCCGAGCTAAACAATTGTTCACATGGAACTGAGGTAGGTGGTATGCACAAAATGGTCTTGGCAAAGAATGACAATTTTGGATATCGGTGTTCATTAAGTTTCCACCATTGCAGAGGGTCAACGGATTCAGGAATTTTCATCTCCATTTTATAACGCAGTTATTTATCTGAAGAGTTTGTCATTTTCGATTAAATTTAATCGTTAAAATTTTTAATGATTAATCGATTAATTAATCGTTAAATTTAGCAGCCCTATTTTTTTTAAATATTAAAGTTAAAATTACATTAATTAATTCTTTATTATCTATAATTAATTTAAAACTTTATTTGAAATAGAATTCATTTTAAATGACACAAAAAAGTTTGAATATAATTTATTTTTAAAATTAAAAATTCTTTACCTTTCCTGACATAATTCAAATAAATTTTTTCCCACCCAATTAAATACAAAATTATTTTTGACCCAAAAGACTAAGTCTCAGTTTCTGGTATAAAATCAGTGGTCAGCATTTTGAAATCCGACTCTAATAACTAATATTATGTAATTAAGGAGCTGAATTGAAAATGGAAAATGTCTAAAATTGCAAATTTTACTCATTTATTAATGAACAGGCCATGCACACTATAGCTCGAATTGCCCTCTCCTTGCTGAAGACGCGCCGCTATAAAAATAAGACTTGCCAATCAATGAATAGTGATGGGGATGCTTGTGCCATTTGTCTTGATCAGTTCTATCAGAGGCAGGTCTGATTTTTATTGCAACTTAGTTTTTTTTTGTAATTTTGAAGTAGTAATAAAACTTGATTTTATAATTGTATTTTTGTGCTGGTATAGCATTTCAAACCATCTTGTAGCAGTACTTGTCATTACTGAGTGCAACTACCTCTTGAAAAAAAAAGTTCGTTAGAATACACAGGAGGTGTTAACGAGTAGCCACTTTGCATATTTTGAATATTTTGCATAATTAGCCACAGTGAGCTAGACTCGATTGTCCAATAGCAGCGTCTGTTTATGTTTCGGTTTGCTCGAAGAAATTGGTATACGGTCCGACGTTTTATTCGATAACTTTTTTATTTATTAACTTTGAGAATCGAAAGTTATATTGTTGGATTTGATATTGAATTATCTAAAAACAAGCGTCTTGGATATACCCAGGGCAACAGTTTAAAACAAATTTGATTTTCTCAAAGAAGAGCCAAGATTGATTTTATGCAATTTTCGACGGAAAATCGTCGTTTTTCGCTTATAACTTTTTTATTTGTTGAACCGAAACAATCCAAATATACCATTCGATTTCATTTTTTAGACCCCATCCAACAATGTATAGCATAGCCCCAGGGCAAGCAATTTTTTTTTTTAATTAGCATTGCCAGCCTTGAGGCACACGCATTAGTTTTAACCGTATTGCAATAAATTAAAAAGTATCTGATTTTAAAAATTAAATTAATAACTGTAATTAGCTGCCCTACTCCTGAGCTACAGTAAAAATAGTTTAAAAAACATAATATTCATTTGATTTTAAATGTTAGATAGTGAAAACGCGTGCCACTGCTTAAGACAATGAGGGCCACTCGTTGGACAACCCTAGTGTAAATTAATCAATAACTATTTACAGTCAACAATGAGGCTAAACAATCTTGCAATGTTAACGATCAAAAATGAAACAACACATAGTATCAACTTTAAAGATGTGATTTCCGAGTTTGCAGCTGTCAAAGTTAAAACGAAAAGATAATCTTTAAATATTTTAAAAGGAAAAGTTTAAATATGTCTAAGATACTTGATTGATAGTTTTCTAATTTGATAATCAATGACTTATAATTTTTCAAATGTTTATTTAAATTGTTTTATTAAAATCATGCTTCATGCTTACCTGATTTTTCTTTTTACTGAATGTTGATTTTAACCGTTTTCTAGGGGTGACACCATCAATATCCACCCCGGGTGTCACCCATGCTAGCTACGCCACTGAACAGCATTCGTGGTTGGTTCTCGGAAGAGTTTCGCAAACTCCGTTCAAGATTTTACTGTATCCTATTGTTTTAATTTTTTAATAATATAAACAATGAAAACAGAAAGTTAATATTATATCGGAGTTCAGCTAGCCTCCTGCCTCCATTCAAATGCGGCTAATTACTCTAATGATTATGATTATGAATCCGAGTATTATTAAAGTGGCGTATGTTCTTCAGAAGAACTTCAAGACCACTGTAGACGTTAAGGAAAAGATTTAGTAAACAGAAATGTCTTTAGCGCTGTGTGGAAACTGGCTGAACTGGATGTAGAGATGATGTAGAAAGGGAGTTTGTTCCACATTTCAGGCCCAATGATAGATCTTTTGTTAAGCGTTGTGTGATGAACCGGCGGTGTAGTGAGAAGACCCCTGGATGCTGATCTGAGCCTCTGCCGACCCGGTACATTGGCAACATGAGCAAATGACAGGTATGGAGGAGCTTGGCCGTGCAGAGATTTGTGTACTATTGTGGAAATCTTGTACTTGATTCGTACCGAATGCGAAGCCAGTGGAGATCTTTGAGAAGTGGGGTAACATGGTCATATTTCCGAGCATTGTAGATTATTTTGGCGGCTGTGTTGATGAGAATTTGAAACCGATCCAGATGACAAGAAAGAAGGCCAGCTAGAGTTGAATTTCTGTAATCAATCTTTGGAAGAACCAGGGCGGTTATGAGAATTCTCCGGGCATCAATTGAAAGATGAGAGGAGATGCTGTGAATCTCTCTGAGAGAAGCATAGCAGGAACGGGTCGTGTTGTTGATGTGACTGGTCATAGAACAATCTGAATCCATCCAGATCCCCAGATTACGAACACGTCTTACTGGTGGGATCAGGTCGGAGCAGATTCGAACCGGCTTGGTAGGGAGAGTTGACGGACGTCGGAAAGACGAGCACCAGATCACTTCTGTTTTGTTGGAATTCATCAGGAGAGACGGCTGCTAATCATCCAGCGATCGACGGCGTCTACGCATCTCGAGACCTTCATGGCAAGAGAGTCTGCATGCTCCGTAGACTTGTGTGTCGTCGTCGTACATGTGGCATTGGAGACCATGCGCCCTGATGACTTTCTCGAGTTCGGCTGTATATAATGTAAAAAGAAGGGGGCCCAGCACAGACCCCCGAGGTACTCCACGTGTTAATGATGTCGCCGATGACGCTGATGCGCCAGAGCATATTGAGAAAGAATGTCCGGTCAAATACGACTCGAACCATTCAAGAACGACACTCTTCAAATCGAATGATGCTTTGAGGCGTTTCAGTAATATGTGATTGTCAAATGGTGTCTGTAGTGTATTGGTTCTATGTTTTGAGTTTCCGATTATCACCTGTAGCGAGCCGGAGGCGAGAAGTGACTGTTGTGTTTTATAATAATAGGAACTGTTGTGTTTATAATAAATAAATAGTATTTTACATTGGCGACGAGGATAAATTAGAAATAATGATGTCAAACGAACTTTCGTCGATCTTCCCGTTCGATTGTAAATCAGAAAATGCCACGCTGGGCCAAAGATGGCGGCGGTGGAAAAGATCATTCGATTACTTTCTGTTGGCGAAGGGTGTAACCCTAGCTGAACAAAAGAAAGCTTTACTGCTACACACAGCCGGCCTCGACGTACAGGATATTTTCGAGATCTTGCCAGAACCGACGGACGGCGCCGATGTATACCCCAAGGCAGAGAAAGCTCTTGACGAATATTTCAAACCGCTTGTCAACATTCCGTTTGAAAGATATTCGTTTCGCCAGCTAACACAAGAGCCCACAGAATCGATTGTTCAGTTCGTTACTCGGCTCAGACAACAAGCAGACCTGTGCGAGTTCGGCAACCAAAAGGATGATTTAATTCGAGACCAGGTGATCGGCTCAATGTCATTCTACAGGGTTATGAAAAAAATTGTTGGAAAGACGTGAAGTGACACTGACGCAAACCCTGGACATCGCGAGAGCTAAAGAGGCAGCTGAATGCCAAGTTGCCGCCATGCAGAAGATTGATTTGATGGCGCCATCTCGTGAAATAAATGCTGTTTCTTCTAAACCGGTGGTAGATGGTAAAAGGGTTCAAGCATGTTTTCGGTGCGGTAAAGAAGGACATTTTGCCAGAGATCCCAGTTGTCCAGCAAAGAATTTGACGTGTCGAAAATGCAATAAAGTGGGACATTTTCAGTCACAGTGTAATTCTAAAGTAGTTTCCGAGAAAAGTTACAGACCTACAATGCGAACAAATTCTTCAAACAAACAGGTACGCCGGGTCAACACAGTTGAAGAACCTGATGATGACGACGATGACGAAAAAGTTTTTGCTTTTACAATACACAGTGGTGATAATGATAATTTTACAGTGGACGTAACTGTGGGTGGAGTAATTTTGCACGACATGTTAATTGACTCTGGAGCGTCCTGCAATGTGATTGATCGAGGTACTTGGGAATCGGTGAAAAAGAAAGGAATAAATTGCAAATCAGAAAGATCCAACAAGAAAATTTTTTCATATGCATCAGAAATAGCATTGAAGACTCTTGGTAAATTCAGTGCGAGCACACAGATTGGAAATCATATAACACCAGCTGAATTTGTTGTCATAGACGGAGTTGGTCGACCAATTTTGGGACGTAAAACTGCCATTGAGCTTGGAGTTCTCCGAGTCGGTCCATACAGATCAGATGTGAATTGGCTCAGTATCGATGAAATAGCAACACAATTTCCAAGTCTCTTTGATGGTATCGGTAAGCTGAAGGATTACCAAGCCAGGTTACACATTAATCCTGCCATAGTTCCAGTTGCACAAAGTTCACGCAGAATACCGTTCGGATTGCGAGATAAAGTGGAAGCTGAAATTCGTAATTTGTTAGTTCAGGACATTATTGAACCAGTCAGAGGTCCTACGCCATGGCTCAGTCCGATAGTGGTAATTCCGAAAGGGTCTGGTATTCGACTGTGTATAGATATGCGACAGGCAAATGAAGCAATAGTAAGAGAAAGACATCCAATACCAACAGTCGATGATGTTTTGCAAGAGCTGAATCAGAGCAAAGTGTTCAGTAAGATTGACCTCAAACTTGGATTTCATCAGATTGAACTCACTGAAGAATCGAGACCGATTACGTCATTTGCTACACATTTAGGACTATTCCGGTACAAACGCTTATTTTTCGGCGTAAATTCCGCTCCAGAGCTTTATCAACATATTCTGATGCAAGTGATACAAGGGTGCAAGGGCGCGGCAAACATTGCTGATGACATCATCATTCATGCTAAAGACGATCAAGAACACGAGGAACGACTGACAGCGGTCCTTACTAGACTTGTTGCTGCTGGTCTTACACTGAATAGAGACAAATGTAAGTTCCGAATGAATCAACTGGAATTCATGGGGCTCCTAGTTACAGAACGTGGGGTTGGTCCGACACAGATGCGCATTGAAGCTGTACAGAACGCTCGTGAACCAACATCGTCAACAGAAGTTAGAAGTTTTCTGGGTTTGGTGAATTTTTCCGCAAAATTCATTCCAGATTTAGCAACTGTCGCCGAGCCATTAAGGAAACTTACGAGGCAGGACGTTCGATTTGTTTGGAATGATGAACAGAAAGCTGCTTTCACAGAATTGAAAGCATGGCTTACCAAAGCAGAGACTCTTGCATATTTTGATAAAAATTCCAAGACTGAGGTAATAGCAGATGCAAGTCCCGTTGGCCTGGGTGCAGTACTGGTACAGTGGCAAAATCATGAACGTCGAGTAATCAGTTATGCAAGCCGTAGCTTGACGGAGGTTGAACGTCGCTACTCACAAACTGAAAAAGAAGCACTTGCACTCGTCTGGGCTTGTGAAAGATTCCATATATATCTAGGAGGAATACAGTTCTTATTAATAACTGATCACCGACCACTGGAAGTAATTTATGGAAAACGATCGAAACCATCGGCAAGAATTGAACGTTGGTTTTTGCGTCTCCAGCCATACGACTTCAAGGTAATTTATCGTCCTGGTAAAGAAAACATTGCCGACGCGTTGTCAAGACTAACCGAAACGAAATGCTCTCCTACCAACCGGGCTGAGGAATACATTCGATTTGTTACTGAGAATGCTGCATTGTGTGCTATCCCAATACAGACAATAGAAACCGAGAGTGACATTGATACAGACCTTCAGAAAGTTAGAAAAGCTGTGAAGTTCGGTGATTGGAGTCAGTGTTGTGCGAGCATCAAAGCTACAAGAAATGAAATTTCAACCATCGGCAAAATTGTTTTACGTGGCACGCGAATAATAATACCAAAATCTTTACAAAAAAAAGTCATTTTGCTGGCACATGAAGGACACCAGGGAATAGTAAAAACAAAAGCCAGACTGCGTACTAAAGTGTGGTGGCCTGGAATGGACCAGATGGCAGAAAACACTTGTCGTTCTTGTCACGAGTGTCAGTTGGTTAGTCCACCATCACATCCAGTACCTATGACACGTACTGAATTGCCAGAGGGACCCTGGCAGCACCTAGCGACCGATTTGCTTGGTCCTTTACCCAATGGTGATTACTTATTAGTAGTTATTGATTATTATAGTCGCTACTTTGAAGTAAGAGTTTTCAAGTCAACTACATCTACAAACATTATTAGATGGCTCGATGATATTTTCACCGTTCATGGTTTTCCGATATCAATAAAAACAGACAATGCACCCAATTTCAAGGCAGTAGAATTCCAAAATTACTTACATTGTGCAGGAATTGAACATCGAACCAGCATTCCCTTCTGGCCAGAATCAAATGGAGAAGTGGAACGTCAAAACCGTACTCTGTTAAAATTCTTGAAAACCTGTGAACTTCAAGGGCTGCTATTGAAATGTGAGTTAAACAAATTTTTAATGGCATACCGAACAACACCCCACTCCACGACTGGAACTTCCCCTGCTGAGATGCTTTTCGGCAGGAAAATCCGTTGCAAATTGCCTGACTATGAAGCCTGTACAAGTGGTACGAAATCAGACCAGGATATTCGCACCAGAGATCATAAAAAGAAAGAGGAAGGAAAACTGCACGTAGATTTTAAACGAAAGGCGAATTTCAGTGACATCAAACTGGGCGACACAGTGATGCTGCAGCAGAAACCAATGAACAAATTGTCTCAAACTTTCAACCCAAAGTTGTTCACAGTTGTTGAGCGACGAGGTAGCGAGCTGGTTGTGATGTCAGATGAAGGAGTAACATATCGTCGGAACATGGCTCACGTGAAAAAGTACAGATCATCGGCAGAGTCTTCAGAACACGAGGAGGTTGCCTTGGAGGACGATGCACCAGAACAGAAACAGGCTTTTGAAGAAGAGGCTATGGAAGATCAGGATCAGGCGGATGCAGACACACCGGAACCGGAAATAGGAAGCGGACAGCCAAGACGTTCTGGGAGGATTCGAACTCGTCCACGATATCTTGAACAATACGTTGCTTAATTGACTGAACATTTAATATTTGTAGAAGGGGAGGGATGTAGTGTATTGGTTCTATGTTTTGAGTTTCCGATTATCAACTGTAGCGAGCCGGAGGCGAGAAGTGACTGTTGTGTTTTATAATAATAGGAACTGTTGTGTTTATAATAAATAAATAGTATTTTACAGTGTCAAAGGCAACTGATACGCTGACCAGAAAATTGCTTAAAAAAGGGTTATTAAACAAGAAAAGCACGAGCGAAAAACATAGGCAGCCGTACGTTCAGCGCCTAGAACAACATTTTTAAATAGCTCTAGCTTTAGTTTTTTTTGCATAAGCATTTAGCAGCTTCAGCTTTACCCATTTTTCATAGAAGTAGAACCAATAAGAAAGCTTAAATAAATTAATGTCAGATTTTTAACATTTGCCTAAATACTAAAAAGATTAAAATAAAAACATATAAAAAACTTTTTAAAAATACACTTTTTCTTAATCCACTAAAAATTAAGAAACAATTTTTTGTGTTATCCAATTATATCTCTTAAATAGTTTGATAAAATATAAAAGTGTGGGACATACATTTTATATGTTTCTATGACTGACAGTTTGTAAAATATAGTCATCCCACACTTTTGTATTTTGTCAAACTATTTAATAGATATAATTTTTATATTTTTGCTGCATTTAGAAGTAAGAGTGTTTTATTAAAAAGTTTTTCATGTACTTTTATTTAATTAATTAAATTTTCAGCACTAGTTAAATAATTCCTTGCCGAAAATATAAAAACAAAACTAAAACTGACAGCCAACACGATCATGCAATCAATCAATCAGCTGCAAATGATGGTCGTGACTTTCTCTGGACTATCTGCTGCATTAATCATTTCTCACCTATATGGGCCCACTCTCTCCCAACTGCTCCACATGAATTATTAAAAAATAGTCTTATTAGCACATGTTACTGTCTGATCTTTTACTGATGGTTCTCATTCATCAAGCACACCTTTAGATTTACTCCACTAAACTGGAGAGTAAAGATCAGGCCAAGTGTGAGAACATTTTTAGGTATAAACAAGCCACCAAAACCTCATCATTTCAACATCATCACAAGACAACCAATTTTATGGATTCTACTATTCTACAGAAAGCTCAAATGGTGGTTCAGAAATAAGAGAACCTCATTTTGATTACTCGGTTAAAATAAAGCAGTCAAAAATATTCTTTAGGATTGCATGTGTACTTGAATGAAACCGTTTGTTGAATTTTCATGCTTAATTTGTATCAATGGCTGAACCTTATGAGTTGTATTAAGTTGACCTATTTTTCTATAACTTTCTGATTATATTGTAATAAAAAATATTACTCATTTCAATAAATAGCAATTTCCACTATTTGTAGATTTTAAGAGTCCTTCCCTGCTTTCATGAGTTTCACAGCAAATGTGTTGACCAATGGCTGCTCTCCCACCAGACATGCCCTCTCTGCAAGTCAAACATTTTAGGTTATCTCAGAGTCATTTCTCTATTCATTTGTTTGAATTTTATTGCTACGTATTTAATTAAATCATTGTATTTTAACATAAAACTATTCTCCTTTCTCTATTGCTTAAGTTGAAGTAGTATTCTTCTTTCCCCAAATAGTACTTTAGATAATATATATTTGTTTGTGATATATATGCACAAAGGAATAATGCTGAAGAATCCAAATTGTGTGCAAAGGATGATGCCGAGGTGCTGAGATAGGATCTGGTGGCGTTGTGCCGATGGTCTGTGCATCGGCAGATGAAGTTTAATATTGACAAATGCTCAGTGATGCATTTCAAGAAAGTAATACTGATTTTGAATACAAAATGGTTAATAAAAAACTGAGGTCAACAGAGGATGAGAGAGATCTGGTGGTGATAATTCATCGATGCGCAAAATCATTGATAAAAAGGGAAAGAGAGAGAGGGTGAAAGAGAAAGAGAGAGAGAGAGAGAGAGAGAGAGAGAGAGAGAGAGAGAGAGAGAGAGAGAGAGAGAGAGAGAGATAAAAAAAGGAAATAGAAAAGGTTATTATGGATAGAAGGAAAGTTCCAGATGGTCAATAAGTTGAATATTTACAATTTGATTATAATCACAAGCATATGTTTTCAATCATTAAAAACCATTTTGTTAAATTTTTTAATGAATTGTACATGAAACTCTTATTTAAATATTTGTTTAATATCTAGATTTTCAGATCAATGAGGGACTCATAAGTCAGAGACTGTTTTCCAGGTTCACTTGATTTTAAAACATTTGATTGTCTGCCACAATGAACATTAACCAATTTTCTCATGGTAGACTTTTCTGCTCCACTTAAGTTCTAGAATAGAACTATAATGTAATTCGTGCACAAAACAAGTTTAAGCAGTTTATTCCACTTATTGATTATTCACATTAACTGTTTAAACATTTGCAAGATAAAATTATTTTATAAGACAAATTGCTTCTGATATTGATTCTATTGTTCATTTTTTTAAACAATTCTCTTAAATATATTGGCACTGTTCATGTATGCTTTTGAGAGATTGTTTTTTTTTTATCTTGTTTTGCATCTGGATAGGTGGGGTCTACTCAGTTTTCTCTGATAATGTAATACAACAAATATTTATATTTGTATATTAATTCTGTTTTAATTTGATTTTATTTATATATATATATATATATATATATATATATATATATATATATATATATATATATATATATATATATATATATATATATATATATATATATATATATATATATATATATATATATATATATATATATATATATATATATATATATATATATATAAATCTCGTGTTATAGTGTTTGAAATTGAACTCCTCCGAAACGGCTGAACCGATTTTTATGAAGTTTTTTTTGTACATTTGGTAGATCTGAGGATAGGTCCATGGCTATTTAAGATATTTTTTTTAAATTATTTAAAAAAGTTATTTTGGAAAAACAATATATATATATATATATATATATATAAAGTTTGATCAATGATTTATATTTATACTATTTCCTATAAAAGAGTATCTTCAACTGTCTGAGATTGAAAATGTTTATTTTCTTGCATTTTGAGGTCAAAAACATGGCAGATTCCTTTCAGGTAAACTGCGGTACAATACTGTAGAAATGGCAGCGATGGTTACTCGCTATGTTCCACTAATGACTGATGAACAAAGAATGATTTACGACCGCATTATACTGGCAGTTTTGGAAGGACAAGGTGGATTCTTTTTTTTGGATGCACCAGGTGGAACTGGAAAAACATTTCTCATTTCCCTAATTCTCGCCGAAATACGATCAAATAATGGCATAGCTTTGGCCATTGCATCGTCTGGCATTGCAGCAACTTTATTGGATGGAGGCAAAACAGCTCATTCAGCATTTGAGCAATGTGCAACATAAAAAAGCAATCATTCATGGCCACAGTGCTGAATCATGAGTGGCTGGATGTGGATGTCAATGATTTAAATTTTAAGATACAGCAGTTGTTGCCAGGCGAATTGGTGTTATACAAATCGATTGATACAGTTTGCGATGCCAGCGAAGCCGTAAATCATCTAACCGAGTTTTTGAACTCATCATTGGATTTGCCAGGCATGTCACCGCATCATCTACAACTTAAAGTTGGATCTCCGGACTTCGCTGAAGTTAGCAACAGTAGCTAACTTTGCCTGCATTATATAGGACAATTGCAAAGTTGATGCATTTAATTTTTTTAATATATTTGAATAGGAAATTAAAAAAAAAATGATTTGTACTAATTTCAACTAAATGCATCAATTATTAACGGAGTTATATAGTAAAAACTATTGCGATTAAATCGGTCGCGGTCTCTATTTACAATTTAGTCGCTAGGCTACTCAAAATACGTTGCTAACTCCACGTATTTTATATAGAAAATTCAAAGTTGATGAATCTTAATAAAATGTATATATTTTAATAGATATTTCAAAAACAAATCAATCTGTCCAAGCCTCATCAAAATATCTAAAAAATTAACCGGGTAATTCAGTAAAAACTGATCGACAGAATCCGTTGCTAACTCTTCACGCATTTTATATAGAAAAAAGAAATAGGTACTGTAAGATGAAGATGGTTCATCTTACGTATTTTCGTGATACTTGTTTGTTTTATTAGTATGTGTGCATTTTATATTAATTAGATTTGTTTAAACAATAGTCATTTGTATGGGTATGTATATATGTATATGTATATATGTGTATTTGTGACATTGTGTGTGCGTATAATTTTTTTATCATTAATATATATATATATATATATATATATATATATATATATATATATATATATATATATATATGTATATATATATGTATATATGTGTATATATATATATATTAATGTAAAATCGCTGATTTTACGATAGGTTTTCCCATTGATAGACGTTAAAGGACTTGGAATAACTATTATGGACATTATTAATAGACCAACAGGTATAACTAGCCCTAACAAAGCTTCATTTATTATTTTCCAATAAAACTGCAAAACCATTCTATTGAGCCCGGTATACGATTTGGTGATATCGTAACATTGGTGATCAGAAGTAGGATACAAGAATGGTTTTGAAATCATTGGATGAGCTTTGGGCGAGTGAAATGAAAGACGAGCTGGAGAAACGTGGCCTGAGCGATACAGGTAAAAAGGACGAACTTATGGAACGCCTCTTAGCCGCGTTAGTGAATGAGGGCTATGGGCCTGACGACGACGAATATCTATTCGACATTGACGAGGAAGCTGTGGTCAAGCGAAGGAAATTAAAAAACAAATTGCTGGAGGAAGAAAGACAACGAGCGAAAGAAAACATGGCAGCACAGAAGAAGACAGGAGAAGGAATGATTCTTGGCCACGGAAACAAAGTAGCAGCAGCCGGTACAACTGTTGAGAGTTTGGTCGCAGGGTTGGCTGAGGCAGTGGTGGACACGGTTCTGGACCAGCGGGCTGCTGGTGATGTGGGTTGCTGCGGCGAAACCCAATTTGAACTGGAGTCCACCAGCTGTGTCTCAGAGCATGTGACGGATGACGGCCGTACAGACTGCACAAGTCAGGTGGGTCATGATGATGAGCCTGTCAAAGACGGTCATGATAAGGAACCTTGCAAAGATGCTCAAGATGAACCATGCAAAGATGGTGACAGTGATTCAGTCGGTTTGGACGTCAAAAACCAAACTAAAGAAGATGAGAATGTTGAAAACGAAATGCAAAACGATGAGGATGAAAGTGACGATGATTATTATAATAATGGCAATAACAACTATGGCTTTCACCCATACAGCGACGGTTCTGAAACGGAAGCCTCCATAACAGACAACGGCACCGAATATTCAGGGTCAGATTTTAGTGACGAATCTGACTCGGATGAAGCAACCGAGGATTTAGAAACGGACGAAACTCCAATGTTAAAATACGTCGAAGTTAACTTGACAAAAAAAGAAGACACTGATTTGAGAGACGATGGCGATAATTTGAAGAAAGATCCGCTGGACGATACGAAAGTTGACACCGACGAAAGAGCCGATTTGGAATGTGAAAAGAAAACGTTCGATTGTAGTTTGGAAGAAAACAAAGATGACGATGATGAACTTCTCCAAAACAACAATAGCAATGCAGCAAGCAAAAACTCTGGAAAAGATGAGATAAGAACAAAGAACGGTACCGAAGGTTTTAAATCAGATGAATCCACAGAGGATCCTAGATCAGATAGACTAATAGTAATTGTAAAATCAAATAACAGTTTGATGAAGGAATTTATTGGATTTATGAAACGACGTGTTTTCGAAAAACCTTTTGAAGAGTTTCTTGAGAAAGATCTAAAAGATGTGAAGGAAGAAAAAGCAGACAATTCCGATAAACCGTGCAAAGATGTTCAGGACGAGGCATGCAAAAAAGGCTGTGATGAACCGTGCAGAAATGGCGACGATGAGCCAAAGAAAGACTCTGTTGATGAGCCAAAGAAGGACTGGAAGAAACTGTGTCAAACTGTCAAGAGACTTGACCATGTTGTTTGCGAATTGCGGTCAAAGCCACGAGTAAAGATCAAGGTATTTTGGTGTTCGTGGCCGAGTCGCATTTCTCAAGAGCGACTATGCTGTTCGGGACGAACAGAATTAAGAAGGGGGTAATAATGTAAAATCGCTGATTTTACGATAGGTTTTCCCATTGATAGACGTTAAAGGACTTGGAATAACTATTATGGACATTATTAATAGACCAACAGGTATAACTAGCCCTAACAAAGCTTCATTTATTATTTTCCAATAAAACTGCAAAACCATTCTATTGAGCCCGGTATACGATTTGGTGATATCGTAACAATATATATAATTGTTATTTGTCTGAATATATATATATATATGTATGGAATGTATGAGTATATGTATATGTATATATATATATATATATATATATATATATATATATATATATATATATATATATATATATATATATATATATATATATATATATATATATATATATATATATATGTATATATATGTATATATATGTATATATATATATATATATATAATATATATGTATATATATGTATATATATGTATATATATATATATATATATATATATATATATATATATGTATATATATAATATATATATATATATATATATATATATATATATATATATATGTATATATATGTATATATATGTATATATATATATATAATATATATGTATATATATGTATATATATGTATATATATATATATATATATATATATGTATATATATAATATATATATATATATATATATATATATATATATATATATATATATATATATATATATATATATATACATACATATATATATATACAAACATATATATATATACACCTCCCTCTCTTTATAGAAAATCATATGATTTTCTACTGGGGTCCAGTACTATCCGTTTTGGAGGGTTGCAATAATGTTTAGGTCTCGCCTCCGGTTCTATTCCTGTTGGAATGTGTGTCAACTCCTCCGGATTGGCTTCATTATCCATATGGCTCGGAACATGGTCTCCTTGTCTATTCTCTCCATCCTCATTCTCCGTAACCCGAGGGGTTGCGTTTATGTCTGGTTCCAACATCTCTTCCCCTTCTGGGAACACAATTCTTACTGGGGCTTTCTCTCCATCACTTTTATCTTGAAGGGGTACTGGCATGTCGAATGTCTCAAACATTTCTTTAAGTGCCCAATCTAAATTCCTTGGTCTTAATTGATTTGTATGCCTTTTTGTAATCCTTCTGTCAATCTCTACTTAGAAAACCGTTTTCCAATTCTTATAATCTCTAGCGTACACCGCATCTTGTTCTTTAAAAACTCTCGGTCTTGCCCAATGCCTTTTTATCAAACTGTCTCTTCATGCAAGATTTTTTTTTGAATACTTTTCGTCTTTTTTAGTACTTAGTTGTAAGTCTGATAGTGGTGTTCTAATTTGTCTCCCCAAAAAAAATTTCTGCGGGAGATTTTTGATGTGGATTGGATGGGCATGGTGTTGATCTATAACACAACAAAAACCTTTGCACCAATTCTTCGGTAATTCCTTCACCTTTTAGCTTTTGTATGGTTCTTTTGAAAGTATCAACAAATCTTTCTGCTTGACCATTACTTTGTGGATGAAAGGGAGGTATTCGGATATGACTGATAAATTTTAACTGACAAAATCTTTCAAATTCTATAGAAGTAAATTGTGTTCCGTTATCTGATACCAATGTCTTGGGAAATCCATACCGAGCAAACATTCTGTTCAGCTCGCGAATTGTCGTTGTTGAGGTAGCCGCACTCATTTGTATTATTTCTGGCCATTTTGAATATGCGTCCACAACAACCAGAAACATTTAATTCTCCATTGGTCCCGCAAAATCAATGTGAATTCTCTCCCAGGCCTGTGATGGTTCAGGCCATGGTGACAACGTGTTTTTATAGGCATTTTAGCTGCTTTTTGACTGCATCACAGGTTTTCACCATACTTTCAATATCTCTATCGATTCCATGCCAATACACCGACTGTCTGGCCAGCATTTTCATTCTCGTAATTCCTGGATGACCCTGATGTAGCATCCTCAATATACGCTGTTGCAGTTTTTTTGGAATTACTGCTCTTACACCCATAAATAGAATGCCATCATGTAAAGTCAAATCAGTTGCTTTACTTGGAATGCATTCCAGTTTGATCCAGGTTTAACTTTTGGCCAAAATCCTTTTTTAATGATCTCACTTAACTCTCTGAGTTCAGAGTCTTCTTCTGTCATAATTGGAATATCTTTCTTACTAACAGGTAATTGTCTCACCGTATCCTCTTGTATCATTGTGATGTCTTCGTGTACACCTGCTATTATCAGATCCTCATTTCCTGTTTTTTTTTTAGAATCAACGAGTCTTGATAAGGCATCAGCTTGACCAAAATTTGCTGTTCGTCGATATTCGATCTCAAAATCATAAGCTAAGAGTATCAGTTCCCATCTCTGTAGTCTGTTTGCAGCGTGTGCAGTTATTCCTTTTTTTGAACCAAATACTGACAAGAGAGGCTTGTGATCGGTCAAAAGCGTAAACCGCCTTCCGTAAACAAATCTATGGAATTTTCTTACCGCAAAAACTAGGGCTAAAGCTTCTTTTTCTATTTGGCCGTAATTCTTTTCTTCTTTATCTCGAGCTTCCCTCTCAAGTTTCTCTTCTTTTTCACGAGCTTCCCTCTCAAGTTTCTCTTCCATTAGAAACTTAAGCAATTGTGCTATGTTTGAATCTTGGTCCTTTGACATCCTGGTCGCCAATGTTATATCTTTATTATTCTAATTAATGGTAATAATTATAATCTAACTAATGTGGTTGCTAAATACTTATTAGATCTTTTCTTGATTATTACTGTTTATATAAGCTTGTTTGTTTATGAAATGGCTAAGTAGGAAATAGAATAAAACACATATATATATATATATATATATATATATATATATATATATATATATATATATATATATATATATATATATATATATATATATATATATATATATATACATATATATATATATACATATATATATAACACTTAGATGTAACATGTTCAATGTGATTTTTTAATATAAGGTGTTCATCAAGCAACACGCCCAAGAACTTGCAATAAGGAACCCGCAAAATTGGTATATCTTCAATCTTCAGCTGACAATTACAGAAAGTGTTTTCGTTTATATGGTGAAATAAAATATAGTTTGTTTTGCTTACATTTAAGGAAAGTCTACTAGCAGAGAACCATTTAAAAACTGAAAGCAATTCACGGTTGGTATCGTAATATAAATTATCCAAGTTATTGCCAGTCGCAAGGAGATAAGTATCGTCCGCAAACAAAACAAATTCAAGGCGATCTGAAACTGAGCATAGGTCGTTAATATAGATGAGGAATAGAAGCAGTCCCCGCACCGACCCCCGAGGCACCCCGCAATTTACCTGCTTCATCGGAGAGATAGAATTGCTGTACTGGACGTATTGTGATCTACAGCTAAGATAGTCACTGAACCATGATTGTGGAGTTCCCCGGACTCCATAGTGCCTCAATTTTTCCACCAAAATGTCGTGATCAACCGTATCGAAAGCTTTGGCTAGGTCCAGAAAGATGCCAACTACATATTTGCCACGATTCATGGCCTCTGCAATTTTTGTGTAACATAACCGGTGGCATATAAGTTGAGTGATTTTTTCTAAATCCAAACTTTTTGGGTGTAATAATGGACAATTTATCAAGATAATTATAAAGTCTGGAGTGCATCACTTTTTCAAAAAACTTTGAGAAATAGCACAAGACAGATATTGGCCGGTAATTAGAAAAGTTTTCTTTTTTCCCAGATTTGTAAATTGGAATGACTTTAGCTTTTTTTAGTTGAGCGGGAATACCCCTGAAGACATTGAACAATTTATTATGGCAGACAGAGGACAAGCGATCGCCGTAATTGAATTTCGTGCGATGCATGGGTCGACTCCATCGGTTCCGCAGCTGTGAGAGATCTTTAAGTTTGAAGCTATTTTGACAATCTCATTGGGCGTAGTGGGTGCGACATAAAAAGAGTGAGTCACAGGATTGCCAAGATATTTTTCAAACGTTGTATCCGGTGGGGATATCTTTCTTGCGAGGTTGGAGCCAATATTAGAAAAGTAATTATTGAATGACTTAGCAATAACAGAAGAAGATGTTAATAGACTACCGTCATCCGTACAGAAAGTCTTGCATTGTTCCATGTTGGTCTTTTTATTTAAAATGCTCCCAATTAACTTCCATGTTCCTTTCATGTTGTTGTTGTTTAATTTAAACTTTTCGGAGTAGAATTGTTTGATGGTTTTACCTTAGTTGATTTGAAGAGGTTTCTAAATGTAGTAAATTTCTGTTTGTTAGACGGAGATGGATTCCTGGTGTATGCTCGCTAAAGCACATTTTTTTTCTTGCAGCTTTTCATAAGTTCAGGTGTCATCCATTCTTTATCAAACTTGTTAGGTCCATTAGATTTGCCGCTGCAGCCCACCAGAGGAAAAGAATTATTATATATCTCAAGGTATCTATTGATAAACATTGAATAGGCGGATGACGCGTCGCCACACTCGACCACCTCTATTACCCTAGACCAATCGGCTCCATGCAGCGTTTGCTCAAAAATTTCTTTATTAACGAAACTCCTTCTTAAAGAAGAGACTTGATTTTTTCCGACGCAATCAGGTGTCGAAAATGTGGCAGAGAGAAAAATAGGGAAGTGGTCCGAGACATCATCGAGTACAATCCTGGCGAGAGTCTTCTGTAATGGATAATCGGTGAATATATTATCAATTGCGGTGGCGGTTGAAGGACACTTTCTAGTTGGCGTTATGAAGGCTGGAAGAAGGCAGTGAGAAGCTAGTAAATTAAAAAACTCAGCTGTAAGTGAGTTCCATTCTTTGTCAAGAAAATCAACGTAATAACGAACATTTTATGTTACAAATCCATCAAATTGGGATATTTATGCCTAACAGTTAAAGTATCATTGTATAGCAAATGACATAGTAGATGAACAGAGAAAGAGAGCAGTTTTGTTAGCTTCGATGGGAACAGCTACCTTCAAAATCGTGAAATCACTAGTGTTTCCAGAACCGCTTACTTCAAAGACATTTTTTCAACTATTGAGAAAGCATTTTGTTCCACAAACTTCAGTAATCTTTAAAAGACACTTGTTCCAACGTCGTGTTCAACAAAAAGATGAGTCAGTGACGACATACCTGACCGAGCTGAAGCGTCTCTCTGAAGATTGCGAATTTGGAGCTACGTTAAACGAACGACTTCGAGATCAACTGGTGAGCGGCCTCACCATTGAAGGCATCTAAAGACAGCTACTCTCGGAAACAACGCTTACATTGGACGATACGGTGAAAAAACCACTTGCGGGAAAAACTGCTACAGTTCAAGTACGGGAACTACAGACCCAGTTCTCAGCTCCTCCGACCACTTACAAGGTACACCACCAGAAAGAAACGGCAGTACAGAAGTTCAGTTCTTGCATCGGTTGTGGGGGTAGCCACAAGCGCGAGCAATGCAAGCTTAAAGATGCAGAATGTCATGTTTGTCTCAAAAAAGAACATATTGCGAGGGTTTGCCGAAGCCAACCAAACAAAAGTGAAAAATTCAGTAAGAAAAAATCAGTTGCTACAAATCCACTAGACTAACACTCTGAATTTTCCATTCATGATCTAAATCGACCAAAACAACAAAAGTTAAAAGTCATAGTCCATCTCAACGGTAAGCCTTGCACTATGGAAATTGACAGTGGATCATCATACTCTGTGATATCTCACCAAACCTTCAAGCAACTTTGGAATAACTCTGGTTCACTTATTAGGAAAGTAATAAACTTACCATTAACGGATTTTCAAGCACGAGTAATTCCGCTTAAGGGCTACTGTGATGTAGATGTAGCGTGCAAACAACAAAGAACCAAGTTACAACTCATCATAACAAAAGAGCATAGAGCAAGTCTGCTTGGTTCCCAGCTTAAGATTTGAAATATCAGGAATAAATCAGCTCCAAGAAACATCAATTTCTCAGTTAATCAATGAATCCAGTGGTGTGTTTTCAGAAAATCTAAGTACGTACAAGGGACCACTTGTTTCTCTACCAGTGGATCCAAACTTCACAAAAGAAGGTGTTTTGGAGCCAATCAACAATCCAAGATGGTCAACACCTGTGGTGCCAATAATGAAATCGACATACGACTGTGTGGTGATTATAAGGTCACAGTTAATCGAGCTCTACCAGAGTGCCCATACCCGATTTCTTCTGTGCAACACCTGCTTTCCACGTTAGTGGGTGGAAACTATTTTACAAAATTAGATAGGGCCCAAGCTTATCTACAACTTCCTGTTACTGAAGAATCAGCTGAAGCACAGACGATAATAACACACCAAGGTGCTTTCAAGGTAAAGAGACTTCAGTTTGGCATAAGTGTTGCACCTGGCATTTTTCAGCAGGTTATGGAAGACTTGTTAGACAACATGGAAGGAGTTACACCGTATTTTGATGACATATTGATCTACGCTCCATCTCTTGAAGTACTTAGCAGAAAACTACGAGATGTTCTGCAACGTTTTAGAACTGTTGGTCTTTGGGTAAAGAAAAATAAATGCACATTCAGCGTAAAATCTATCAATTTTCTTGGATACAGATTTGACGCATCTGGTCTACACCCATAACAAGAAAAGTTGGCCGCAATTCAAAACGCTAAAATTCCGGAAAATAAAACAGAATTGCAAGCTTTTTTGGGACTGCTTAATTTTTACAATAGTTTCTTGAAAGGAAAAGCCGACGTTGTTGAGCCCCGTTGCTGACAAGGATTCTACATGGAAATGGACAAAACACCACGACAAGTGTTTCCAATCAATGAAGAAACTGCTGACTTCCGACAGTGTTCTTCACCCATTCGATCCCAAGTTACCCACTACGTTGACTTGTGATGCATCTCCTTTTTGTGTTGGAGCAGTCCTCAGCCAAACGTCAAATGAAGGAAAAGAATCACCGATTGCCTTCATGTCAAGAACTCTTACTTTAGCCAAACGTAGCTACGCTCAGATCGACAAGGAATCACTTGCACTAGTAGTTGGAGTTAAAACGTTTTATCATTTCTTGTATGGAAGGTAATTTTTGCTTATAACAGACCACAAACCGTTGTTGGGACTGTTCACTCACAACAAGCCCACACCAGATATTATTTCTCCGAGAATAATAAGATGGTCAGTTATCCTTAGTGCCTACAATTTCAACTTAATCCACAAGCCAGGAAAAATCATCTCAAATGCTGATGCACTAAGCCGTTTATCATGTTCTCCATCAAAGGCTTATAAGTCAGATCCTGTAGATGTCTTCTTAGATGATCTCCCATCACCACCCTTAATAGCTTCAAAAATGGCACAACTCACACGACGAGATCCTGAGCTATCCAGAGTCTTCACTTGGGTGGAAAGGGGATGGCCACAGAAACCAGAAGCACAGTTCCATCCTTCCTCAGTGAAGTAGCATGAGCTTTCTATACACAAGCACTGCTTACTCTGGGGCAGTAGGGTGGTAATACCAGCAAAGGGATGTAAACGTTTGCTTGACGAACTCCACATCGCTCACCCAGGCATAGTACGAATGACAAGTTTAGCACGTTCTTATGTGTTGTGGCCTGGCATAGATAAGGACATTGAAAACTTTGTTTCTACATGTGAAACCTGACAGATACATCAACACCCACCACCGCACGCTCCCACTCATCCATGGAAAATTCCTAGACGACCGTGGTCTAGAGTCCACATCGATTTTGCCGGACCTTTCCAAGCCAGAATTTTCTTATTATTGTGGACGCTTACTCCAAATGGATTGATGTTGCACACATGAAAACAACAACAGCTGAAAGTACTATAACAGTTCTTCGAGGAGTGTTTGCCACGCATGGACTGCCAGACTCCATTGTGTCTAACAACGAACCACAATTCACGTCTGATGAATTCCAAGAGTTCTGCAAAAGAAACCTAATACAATCCATATTAGTATCTCCCTACCATGCTGCAAGCAACGGCCAAGCTGAGAGGACAATCCAGACGACAAAGAACAGCCTAAAAAAGATCTTCACAGGAAATTGGCATCACAGATTGTCAATTGTTTTGCTAAATCTCCATCAACAGCAACAGGATCAAGTCTAGCAGAAATACTCATGGGCAGAAGACTCAGAACATGTTGTGATCATTTGCATCCTGACCACTGCAGAGACAAACAGTTGCAACAGGACAAGAAGATAGCAGAAATCGCAACTGACAAAATAAGAAAATTTCAGCCAAATGACCCTGTCTTCATCAGAAGTTATGGCCCAAGGTCTGAATGGATTTCTGCAACCATAGAAGAGCCGACAGGACCAGTCTCATACACAGCGAAAACTCCAGAGGGTAAGCAAATGAGACGACATGTAAATCTGATCCGAAAGCGCACTGTACAGCACCAGGAAAATTCATCAGATGTTCAACCAAAGGAACCAGATGATATTCCAGCAGCAGTCGCAGATGTTCCACATGAGGCGAACCTAACAAAAGAACCAGAGGTTCGACCGAGGTGAATCATTAAGCCCCCTTCCTATTTAAAAGATTATAAACACTAGGGGGGAGGAATGTTATGTATTGAACCATAGATAACATTTTTATGTTATCCATTCAACTACAGAAAACATATCTTTGTTATTTATGATCTTTGTCCGCTTTAAGAAACTTCAAAGACTGTCTTTTTTTTGTTAAACCATTACAATAAAACTTGTGTTAGCTTAAAGCAATTATCAACATTTGTGTTTCGTTTCTAACAACACAAAAGTAACATTCATCCAGAACTGTTTTTTTTTCTTTTATATCGGATCGCTTTGCAAAAAGAAGACACGCGTAATTTTAGGCAATCATAAAACCGCCCCGCTTTGAAATTTGTCTCCTTCCCAACAAATCGTATAACGGGTTCTCTGGAATGGTTTTGTAGTTTATTGGAAAATCTATATATATAAAAGAACATGTCCTGACTGACTGATAATCAACGCCGAGCTAAAACGCCTTATCCTGGGAACGTGAAATTTGGAACTTATATTACTTTTATTACTAAGAAAGGATTTTTAAAAAGTTTGCTCCTGAGAGGAAGAAACTGGAAAACAACTTTTTCTAAAACAATATATATCTCGAAAACCAATAATGAGATTTTCAAATTGGGTATATGGATTTTTCTTGAAAAATGAAAAGATACGTGTTTCACCATTTTCTGAAAATTCGGTTTCCCGGACCTCAAATATGGTCTGGAAAATTTGGTTATTTGGTTTTTAAAGTAGCTGCTACTCAAAAACTGTGAATGCTACCAAAGTAAAAATTAGTATTTAGTTTCTACTCTAAAAATAATGATATACGTGTTTCACCATTTTTTTAAAATTTGGTTTCCAGGACTTCAAATGTGGAGTAGAAAATAGGGCTATTTGAATTTTAAAGTAACTGCTACTCAACAACTGTAATTGCTACAGATGTAAAAATTAATATTTAGTATCTACTCCAAAAAAAAAAGATATACGTGTTTCACCATTTTTTAAAACGTTGGTTTCCATGACTTCAAATATGGGGTCAAAATAAAGGTTATTTGATTTTAAAATAACTGCTACACAACAACTGCAAGCATTACAGATGTAAAACTTAGTATTTTGAGATTTTGTGCCGGTTAAAAGTAGCTGAGTCCAGTTTATCACCGGTCGGGTCAAGCCGTTTTTTAGGGTTTTTTACGGGCCATGCTAAACCTTAAATCAAGGTGGTACGGGCCGAGGTTTTTCACTAAGCATATAGACATTTTAGTGATTTTAGGGTCTTCAGACGGGCCGGGCCAAACCTGAAGTCAAGGTGGGACGGGCCGAAGTTTTTGATCAAGTATATAGAATTTCTAGGCCTGTAAAAAAGGGCCGGGCCCATATTAGACGGGCCGTGCCGGGCCAGGAATTTTGGTTTTGAAACGGAAAGCAATCGGGAGCTTTTCTTTAATTTTTCACGGTAATGCATATTGGTTATTTTTGTTCAATGCACTTTTTGTCGTTTTATTTTTATAAACCTCCTCCACCGAAACTAATGCGGCATTGACAAATTTTTAACAAAGGTGCTAAGGAATAAAGATCTAATCTGATCTGAAACTATCATTAATTTCCATTACAGTTCAAATTACGTAACAAAGCAAGCTTTTACTATACGTTGTAACACGAAGAGATACAAATAATTTTATAAAATGATTTTATTTGCCTCTTTATCTGAGTCAACGAACTAAAATTTTGAATCTAAAACAACCATTACGCTCAATCTTGATAATTATTTTGAACATCTGGCGACTTATAAATAAACATCCGTACTGTTTAATTATTTTGGACTTCTGGCGACCTATACATAAGCAACTTTTTACAATCGCTAGATGGCAAAAAATATTACGTAACAAAGGAATTTGGTTAATTTTAATTGATTGAATGCCTAATTCATGTCGGAAACATTAAATTCACGTATTGTCATCCAGGATAAAGCTTTCCTGAAAGTTTTAGAGCTCTAGGTGGTCGAAAAGTGGGTGACGTTTTGTTTGTAAGATTTGATCACCACAAACAAACAAACAAACAGAGAGACGAGTGAAGTTAAAAGCATTTAATGAAAATGTTTAAAAAACAAAACATTAGCAGGCATATATAAAACTCTTCCAGTTAATGAAAAGTACACATCGTGGAAATCAAAAATGAAGTAATAAATATAACAAACAACATGGGTGCTTCTGATGGACCTTGGTTTTACATATAATATTTACATCGTGTTTTCAACTACTGATCTAATTTTAGTGTTTTTAACCATTTTCATTTCGCCCTCTTTAGCGATAGCTCGCCCCCTAGAGCATGACGTCTAGTTGCGGGGCTGAGCGTGAGAGCAAACGGGGAAGGAAAGAGGAGCGAGAGAGAAAAACGATAGAAAAACCTCTAAAAACCCGGGCGCGAGAGAGCAAGCTGGAGCGGGAAAGAAAATGGAAACGGGAGAGCAAGCGGAAACAGGAGAGCAAACGGAAACGGGAGAGCAAGCGGAAACGGGAAAGCAAGCGGAAACGGGAGAGCAAGCGGGAACGGGAAAGCAAGCGGGAACGGGAAAACAAGCGGGAACGGGAGAGCAAGCGAAATAGGAAACGGGAGCTAGAGAAAAACTTCTAAAAACCTAGGGTACCCCGCTAGTTAATGGAATAAAAGTCGTGCAACAAACCTAGCCAAGCAACCAAATTTATATGAAAAATTTGATAATATATTGTTTTAATTCACATAAACAAACGTTGTTCTCCGACAATTGGTTTAGCTTCTTTAAAGTTATGCAGGATGGCTAAATAATAAAGACACAATTGTGAACTTTTTTCCGAACAAACTTTTTTTTTTAAGAAATAAACATTGTCAACATTTCTGTTGTATTATTTTTATTAACATACTCATGTACTATTTAAAAAAAGAAGTGAATTAGCCTCATCATCACCATCATCAGAAAGTTAAATAAAAATATAGGGCTCCAAGTCACTATGAGCCTTTAGCTAATGGCAGCAAACTTTAATTATTATTAATGGGGATTGTTAGGACTGTGTTTGGCAAATTCAAGTAAAATGTGTTTCCATTTAGTAAGAAGTCTTTTTTTAAATTCAACGTTATAATGACGCATCTTATAGCTAATCTGCCACATCATTTTATCGTCTGCGTTTTCTATTAAATTAACTAGATGAGTTATGTTGTCGTATATAATTCCATGTGGCATTATTTGATAGAAATCTGCAAATTTCATCCAATATAGAGACTCGTTGTAGTTTAATTTTTTTCTTGGATCGGGTATCTTTGCTTGAGATGGATGAGGTGGTATGATCGAAGCATTTGGAGGCTGTCTTAAAACTGCTCCATTGGAAGTCATTTCATGCATAACATAATGATCGACTTGCCAGCGAGCGAGAAGCTCTGGAGATGGGATAAACATGGGGATATTCATGCGGTATTGCTCAAAGACGCTCATAACCGAAATTTGATATGGAACGTGGATTATTGCTCGATATTTAGCTAAACTTTGCCAACTGGTTTTCCCTATTAGATTAAGTTTTGCGGAACAGTTGATCTGAAACATTTTTTATATTAATTGTTAGATATTTTATTATTTATAAGAAACCCAATACTAACTTGTTTGCAAGCTTCTGTAAAATTGCTAAAGAAAATACTGTTGAATCCGTTATCACGTCTTCTGAACACTAGAAATTTATTAATTTCATTTGTATATTCTACATTTGTGTAATCACACATACTAGGGATGTGATGTGTTTTGATGCCAGTGTAGTATTTTAAATATTCTGAATCGTAGAGATTATTTCCTCCAAATAAGTTCCATGGTTTTTCAGCCAGTTTTCTTAGATTTTTATTTAATGTGTCCCATCTTTTTGCCGTCCCTCTTCCATGATCATACCTGAGGAAAGATAGGACTAGTTTATACTATGATTCTTCATAGTTTTATTTTACTGTTAGCTAGGAACAAACATCGGAGTGCTTTAAATGACAATAACCAGGGACGTCATTTCAGCAAAACCTTAGGGGGGGCAAGATGTTTTAGGGGCCCACTTAGGGTCCTCTGCGCCTGAGCACAAAACACAAAATCTTTTACTTCCTGCTCCCAAAAAAACCTGATGACCTGAGAGGGTAGTTGGAGCCACTTTTCAAAAAAAAATCGAAACCCTCGTTTTATTTTTCCTCCCAAAAAATATAATATAACATCTGAGTTAGCATAAGAGCATTTTCAGATTTCTCTACGAACAAGGCTATAGCTATCAAATTCTGCTGTAAACGGTAATTAATATTGATGAACGAAGGAAACTATACTCGTTTATTTCTGAAAAAGTTAGTCCAATATGAATACACTGAACCTTCTTTCTGTCACCCCCATGATGTCGTCCGGAGCAGCTTGACCACCCCCTTAGCAAGCCTCTGGGCCCAATAATGCAAGTATCTACTGAATTTTTATGAAACGGATCTAGGCTAACAGTTCATATCTTTATTTTTGTTAACCTAAACAAGCTGGCTTTTTACATTAAAGTAATTCTAATATCGTTATTTGATAATAGTTTATAGTTCTTTATACTAGGTGTTTTAAAACTAAATATCAGTATATGTAATATATATCGAAGTATCCTGTCGTGATTCATAATTTGTTCTCTTTTATCCTCTTTTATCTGGGTTGGGACTAGCCGCAAAGTTTTGCTTATTCGGTCTGCTGAGAAAAAATCATCAGATTGCGGATTGAAGGAATTCAGAATTCAGGCATGCAAGAAGATCACTATTTTCTGTAAATCGTGCGTTTAACTTAAACAAAATGCGATCGATGCATGCATACAAAATCTGTTACCTATCTCGTTCCACTTTGAACTCTTCATAACTTTTTCAACACCTCTCCATCTCGACGTGGACGATCAAGCTTCCTAGTTTTTTTAGCATCTCTTCTTTCTTTTATTCTCTATGGACAGCCTATTCGGCCAGGCCATGAATAACGCTAACCATCTTTATAACCGGGACGGCATTTTTTCTACATATGGCCGCATCCTATAATTACAAAAGCTTCTGCTTTTCTCTTCTCAAATCTCACTAAAAACACCAAAAAATCAAACAGGGGCCCATATATAATAACTATTGGTTTAAATAAAAGTCCGGAAGCCTAGTCCCCCTAAATGATGTCCCTGAATTTTGAAAGTTACGGTCTGAAAGGTGCCCATATATTAACCATGGCCCACTTGAAAGTCAAGGATCTACATAAAAGGTAGGGAAGGCTACTTAACAGTTATGGAAGGGCCAGTCAAAAGTCAGAAAAAGGCCAGTTAAAAGTTAAGAGGGACCCACTTGAGTGCCGGGGCCCACTTAAGTGCAGGGGACCAATTTAGTGTGGTGGCTCAAGTGAAAATAAAGGATTGGGAGCCACTTAAGTGCGGCGGACCACTCAAGGGCGGGTCCACTTAAATGCGGGGAACCACTTTAATGCCGGGAAACCCACTGAAAAGTCCGGGAAGGGCCACTTAAGTCAGAAGTCAGGAATATACATAAAAGGCAGGGAGGGCTACTTAACACTTAGAGGGCCCACTTAAGTGCAGAAGCTCACGTAAGACCGGAGCCCACTTCAGTGTCGGGGCCCCTTGAGTGCGTTGGGCTCACTTCAGTGTCAGGCCCTTTTAAGTGCGTGGGACCCACTTCAATGCCGAGTGCCCCTTAAGTACGTGGGGCCCACTTTCGTACCGGGGCCCACTGAAAAAGAACTAATAAAAATCAGGAGGGGCCCACTTTCGTACCTGGGGCCCACTGAAAAAGAACTAATAAAAATCAGGAGGGGCCCACTAAATTAGGTGCCGGGGGCCCACTTAAGAGCAGGAGACCACTTAAGGGCGAGGGCCCACCTTTAGTGCCGGGGCCCCCTTAAGTACGTGGGGCCCACTTTAGTGCCGAGGACCCACTGAAAAGTCCGGGAATGACCACTTAAAAATCAGGAGGGGCCCAATAACTTAAGTGCATGGGGCCCACTTTAGTGATGAGTCCCACTTAACTGCGTAGGGCCCATTTTAGTGATGGGGCCCAATTAACTGCGTGGGGCCCACTTTAGTGCCGGGGGCCCACTGACAACTCAGGGGGGGGGGGCGATCGCCTAATTGACGTCCCTGACAATAACTACAAACTCTATCAATTTTCTTGAAAATTACTAAAAATGTCTGATATGAGCTTGCTGGCTGTACAAACGGAATGTTAATTTGCGGTAATTATCTAAATCATGCTCTCAAAGAAAGGCATATCTCATAAACAAATATATAAACGTTATGAAATTTGGTATATATGCGTATATTTCTTTGTTTTAGAAAATTTGGTTTTATGAACCACAAATGTGGGGTCTGAAAATAAATTTATATGTTTTCTAGAATAACCGCGAGTGAAAAACTGAAAATGCAACAAACGTGAAACTTAGCATTAAGATTGTACTTGTGTCGTGTTCCTAAGTGGTGAATTATTATTTAATTTAACTTTTAGTTACTAAATATAAATAAGAGTGTTTTAAAATATGTAACTTATCATGAAGTTACTAACTAAAAAAAATGAACAATACATACATACATACGTACATACATAATTTTCGATGTCTGTATGTATGTACTAGCAGTGCCCATAGCGGCTTCGCTCGCATGAAATTAGAGAACTTGAACCGTACATACATAGTAGAGTACTGCACGGATCAATTTTTTTAGGTCTCGGCTCTGCCCGTCGACAACTTGGCCCAGCCCGTTTCAAAAACCGAAATTCTTGGCCCGGCACGGCCCGTCTAATATGGGCCCGGCCCGTTTTTACAGGCCTAGAAGTTCTATGTACTTGATGAAAAACTTCGGCCCGTCCCACCTTGACTTCAGGTTTAGCCCGGCCCGTCTGAACACCCTAAAATCACTCAAATGTCTATATACTTGGTTAAAAATCTCGGCCCATCCCACCTTGATTTAAGGTTTGGGCAGGGCCGTATGAAGACCCTAAAATAACGGCTTGGCCCGTCCGTCCGGTGATAAACTTATTTTTGGAGTAGAAACCAAATACTATGTTTTACTCCTGTAGCATCTACAGTTTTCAAGTAGCAGTTACATTAAAAACCAAATAACCTTATTTTCCACCGCACATTTGAGGTCCTGGAAACCGAATTTAAAAAAAAATGGTAAAACACGTATATCTTTATTTTTAGAATAGAAACTAAATACTAATTTTTACATCTGATGGTATTTACAGTTTTTGAGTAGCAGTTACTTTAAAAAACAAATAAACCCTTTTTTCCACCCCACATTTGAAGTCCTGGAAACCAAATTTTCCAAAAATGCTAAAACATGTATTTCATTATTTTTGTAGTAGAAACTAAATACTAATTTTTACTCCTGTAGCATTCACAGTTTTTGAGTAGCAGCTACTTTAAAAACCATATAACCCAATTTAGTAGTTACATTAAAAACAAAATAACTTTATTTTCCACCCCACATTTGAGGTCCGGGAAACCGAATTTTCAAAAAATGGTGAAACACGTATCTTTTTATTTTTTAAGAAGAATCCATATACCAAATTTCAAAATCTTCTTAGTTTTGGTTTTCGAGATAAACATTGTTTTAGAAAAAAGTTTGTTTTCCAATTTCTCTCCCTCAGGAGCAAAATTTAAAAAAATCCTTTCTTAGGATGAGGCGTTTGAGCTCGGCGTTGATTATCAGTCAGTCAGTCAGTCAGTCAGTCAGTCAGTCAGTCAGTCAGTCAGTCAGTCAGTCAGTCAGTCAGTCAGTCAGTCAGTCAGTCAGTCAGTCAGTCAGTCAGTCAGTCAGTCAGTCAGTCAGTCAGTCAGTCAGGCAGTCAGGCAGTCAGTCAGTCAGTCAGTCAGTCAGTCAGTCAGTCAGTCAGTCAGTCAGTCAGCCAGTCAGTCAGTCAGTCAGTCAGTCAGCCAGCCAGCCAGCCAGCGAGCCAGCGAGCCAGCGAGCCAGCCAGCCAGCCAGCCAGCCAGCCAGCCAGCCAGCCAGCCAGCCAGCCAGCCAGCCAGCCAGCCAGCCAGCCAGCCAGCCAGCCAGCCAGCCAGCCAGCCAGCCAGCCAGCCAGCCAGCCAGCCAGCCAGCCAGCCAGCCAGCCAGCCAGCCAGTCAGTCAGTCAGTCAGTCAGGACATGTTCTTTTATATATATATATATAGATTGTTACGATATCGCCAATCGTATACGGGGTGATTGGAATGGTTTTGTAGTTTATTGAAATACTAGCAGGGTTGTTAAGATTGGTATTGGCCAAATACCAAACACTATTGGCAATAATTTATTGTTATTGGGAATGATATTGTCAATACTGTTATCTAGAGATATTGACTCGGTATCCTAAATACTTTTTAAGCAAAAATTAACAAACACCCAATACAAATATTTTTTTTTAATACAAAAATGACAATTTTTTAATAGAAAGAAATAAAATTTCTGTTTACATTCAAAACATAGAAAACTTATTTTTGTAGATATTGACACGGGCTTTGGTAACTTATTTCTTTTTTCCCGTTGGTTAGTGTGCTCTCGCTCAATAAGTTTGTTTAGTAAGGTGTTACAATGTCTCAGTCAACAACATTTAGTGATTGGTTATAAAGCTGATAATTTTTTTCATCGCTTATCGTTTACCTGATGGTGGTTTACCTTTAAAACAGCAAAAGCTAGATACTCAAACAGTACCACAATATTTAATAAATGAATGGGTTATAAACTACTTGGTTGATAGTTTGTTTTCTAGTTAGTCATGTTAATGGTTTTTTCCATTTGTTAAGCGCCTGACTCAGCAACGTTTCGTTCCAAGATGCAGGCAGACGATGACAAATCATCTGGAACGGTTCATTTTCAAAAGCTAGAAATTAAATAATAAGTTAGCAACTGTTGTGACCGTATGTACCAAACCAATGTAAGGTTTGCACCATTGCTCTCTAGGCTAAACAACTGAAACTTTAAAATTATGGTTTTTTGTGTAGCTATTTTGATTGTTTAACAATATGCAATTAAATCTTGATCTATTTGTTTTTTTAATTTGAAATTTTTTTATTTTTTGCTCATTTATGAGCAATTTGATGTTTTAAAATTTATAGATTTTTTGTACTAACAAGGAAATACTTGAAAATTGTTTTGGAAGTATTAGTGTTTAGTATCGGTATTGCTAGCAATACCTTTTTAGGTTGGTATTGATATTGGTATTGTCAATACAATTTATGGATATCGTTAACAACCCTGAATACTAGGTTGTTCTTGGACGCCGATGGCGCCCGTTTATTTAGTCCGTTAAAATGTATATAGCTGCACTTTCCCTGATAACGGTTTCTATAGTTGCAAGTCCTCATCCGCCTGACGACTTAAGATTTATTATTTATTAAATAAATAATTAAAATGTATAAAAAATTTTTTTCGTTGGTGACGGGTGTATTCCAGCTCGAATTTAGTTTACAGTTATCGACATATTTTTCTATGTACATAAACCTTTTTATATACTATTTCATTAATCATTTATTTAATGACTACTAATATAATATTTTTATGATCCTTTGGTCATTAATACTGTTGTTATATATTTATTATTTTAATTTAATGATAATAATTATAATCTAAAACTATAGTGGCTGCTATAGACTATTTTTCTAATGTAGATATCGAGTCCAAAATCAATAATAAAATTCATTTTTTTATTATAGTTTATAGTCTTTTACACCATGTGTTTTAAGACGCAAAAAAAATCAAAATGAAAAAATACTTATTTACACTAAACTATTTTTTCTCTATATTTACAGTTCTTTAGGATTATTTTGTATCCATTTATAGATGATGTCGCGGCATATTTCCGAGTTCAGTATGGTTTGGAGTGTAGTTGGCTTTGGACCCTTTTACAAAAGTTCCCAAGTTCCATTCCTAGTCGTTTCTTTGCAGTGCAGCAACCAGTGCTCGATTGCTTCCTCTGTTCCGCAGGTTTGCACAAACCTGGCTCATGAAGATTCAATCTCTTCAAATTTTGTTTCAGACACTTTCCAACTTGGAGTCGGGAAATGAAGACTTCCTTTTTTCTGTTTGTTGCTATGAATTTAATTTTTTTGGAGACTCTTTTTTTGAGAGACCAGTAGTGTCGACTTTCTTGAGCAGAGTCCCATCTGGTCTGCCATTCGTTCAAAAGCTCTCTACGTATTGTTTTTTTATGTTAAATATCTCTGGCATAACCTCAATCTCTATTTCGGAATGTTTGGTAGCTTCTTTGGCAAGACAATTTGCCATTTCATTTCCACGTATGCTCATGTGGCTAGGTACCCAAATCAGGGTAATTGTCTTCCCTTCTTTTGAGAGGTTAGACGCTAGTGTTAGGACTGATGCCACAAGAGCAGATTAAGAAATCGGTGTGAAACCACTGCTATAATTCCGTATTCACATGCATCAGCAGCTATTACGATGTCTCTTATGGGATCATAATGTGTCAGCAATAAATTTGATTGTAACACCTTCTCAAGACTTGTAAAAGATTCCTGGTGTACTTTTAACCATCCAAACTTCTCATTTTTTTCCAAGTCATCTAGTGGGCCTCTCATTTGTCTCATCTTTGGTACAAAAACAGAATAGTAACTAACCATACCCAAAAACGATTTTAACTGTTTTCTGTGTTTTGGTGGGGGCATTTCTACAATTGCTGTTATTTTTCCTGGGTCTGGTTTTTGGCCTTTTTTGCTGATAATATGACCTAGAAATTTAATCTCTTTCTTGGCAAAAGAGCACTTGTCCATCTTGACTCTAAATCCAAAATCTGAAATCCGTTTGAATAATTCAAGAACATTCATATTGTGTTCTTCCAATGTTGTGCCGGTCACAATTACAGGTAAGCCGCACAACCTTTTAACCCTGAAGTTAAATTATCCATTGTTTCCTGGAAAATACCTGGTGCACTTTTTATTCCAAAGGGATGTCTCTGGTACTGGTATAGACTTTTAGGAGTGTTGATCGTAACTAGCTCTTTTGACGATTCGTCTATTTCCAACTGTATATATGCATCAGCAAAATCTACTTGAGTAAACCAAGCTCCTTGGTTTAATTTTGAAAAAATTTCATACGGTGTTCGAAGTGGATGTTGGTGCATCTCAAGCGCCTCGTTAAGGCCTGTTTTAAAATTAGCACAGATGCGCACCGTTCCGCTTTTCTTTGGAACAACCACAATCGGTGCCGCTCAGTGACTGTATTCAACTTTCTTAAGAACTCCTTCATTGACTAGTCTTTCAAGTTCCCTAATGGTTATTTCTTCGTAAGCAAAAGTTATTTTTTGTGGTCTGCAAAATTTTGGCTGAGACTCTGACTTAAGGAGCAATCTTGCTTTTGGGCAATGGCCCAATTCTTCTTTGAAAACATTTGGAAACTCTGTTTGTAACAGAACAGCTGAACTGTTTTTTCCTGCGAAGGCTTTTCTGCAACAGAACAACAGATTGCATCAAAGGCTTTCATCATTGGTGGAAGTTGATCCATTCATTCAATTCCTAGAAGTTGTGTTGTGTTAAGCCACAAAACAGCGTCCATTTCCTGTGAATCCTGTGCACGATAATTTAGTTTGATATTCACCTAGTACTTGAATTTCAGTACCGTTTGTAGCACCAATTTTTGTTGTTGCCTTATCTAGCCTTGGTGAACCAATCTTCACCCAAGTTTTTGTACTGATGATTGTGACATCGGCTCCGGAGTCCAGTTGCATCCTAATTTCGACATCACTAAATTTCAACATGGTGTATCTTCTATTGGCTGCTATAATTGTTCGCTTGCTGGGAAATGTCTTGACTTGCCGTATTTCGTGTCGTCTATACGACAGACTTGGGCTCCTCCTTAAATTTTGGCTTCTCTTTTTACTGAAATGTCTTTTGGGACATTTATCATCAGTTCTGCAATTGGCAGCAAAATGTCCCAGTTTTCCACTGCGAAAACAAAACTTTTCTCTTTACGGATGAACCCCGGATTTCTTGGCTGGGAGATTTTTAAGTGATCTTTCTGAATAGTGATTAACCTTACGATAGTTATAACTTTTATTTGTATTGAAGCCAAAAAACTGGATTGGAACTAAGGTTTCTGAAATCATCATTTGTTCTGTATGTAGCAGTTTTATCCTTTCACATTCTTCAATAAGCTTTTCCAGTGAGCACTCTTGTTCTACCCTGAGCAGGAATTCGTGCTTAATGTTTAAATATTTTGAATCCTTCAATCCCCATATAAAATGTAAGCACATACTGGCTTCTTTTGTAAAATTTTCCCAGTGTGCTTCGTTGCACAGCCTGTTCACCTTTGTGCCGAATGCCCTTAAAGTCTCTGAGTCCCTTAAGTGGACGTTTTCAAAATGAAACCGGTTATATTTATAGCCATACAATAAATATGGCTATAAATCCATACTTCCAACAACTGTATTCCATGTTTTATAAAAAAAATCAAAAACGAAGTTTTTTACGGTTTACTTGTTTTTCTCTAAATGAACTTTATTTTGTCAAGTCGACATGCAAGTAATCGATAATTGAATCAGTGATAAAAAATACTCTAGTATTCAAGTATGTTAGCAATTTTGCATAACGCGGCGGCAGCGGATAGTCGGCAGTAAGCAGTTGATAAAATAGGTCCGTACATGGATTTCTAGATATAACATCTGGATACACAACCTCACACAAAACGATTTTATTGTATACGCGTTTGGGCCTAGGCTTGCAGCTAGAGTACTACAATAATAAATTTATATCTATGGCTACAACGTTCAAGCTGTATACGCGAGCTGTTCTATTCTATCGTTCATTAGTTCGTTGTGCCGTGTCTTGCGTGCTGCTTAAACTTCGTTCGAAACTAGTTTTTGTTCTCAGTTTTAGTTGTTTATTAAACTATTAATATAATTAAATAGTAAATAAATGTTCAGCGTTCGGATGCCGAAGTGGATACTCTTCTATCAACAGTAATGAAAAGACAGAAGAACTTTCATTTTATTCGTACCCATTGAACAATCCCGATCTTTGCATTTGCATTAAATTAATTAAAGCGTATCCTCGATTAAATTTTGAGCCTAACAGAAATTCAAAAATGTGCTCATTACATTTCTTGCCGTCAGATTTTGTTACCGATTTTGAAGATTCGAATAAATCAAAGCTGAAAAAGAGGATGCAAACACCAACGAGGTTTAAAGTTAATTAATCCATCCAGCATTGAGAAAGTTTCAGTAAAGTTTGCTGTATCTATCTTCTCAGAATTAGGAGTTAATGCCTTGAGTACTACATTGAAAATGAAGGTAAATCTGAATGGACAGGTACTGCATGGTTTGTTGAATTGATAACAAAATTATGGAATGTTTTAAATATAAAATCATCTTCCAAAGGAAAACGAAAAAAACTACCACATGGATCCTGTAAAGTCTTGCGGGGACTGGAAGTTGTACATTTTGAAAAAATTTGATGAATTTCTTTGTCTGATATAGATAATTTAATTGACGATGTCAGAGATGGTTCGAACAATGTGGATGATCAAGCAGCAAAAATTGCAAGCTCGTTGAAAAATGTAATTCTTCTTAATGAAAGTGAAGCAACAACAATATACTATGTAGCTGGAGCTCATTCAATAATTCATCAAACAAAATGCCAATATTGCAAAGAACTTCTTGTTGATGAGGATTTTTATAACTTGGATGAGTTGAATTTGCAACTACTAGATGTATATCTCAATGATATCAATCGATGAGGTCTGTTAAAACCTTCTGAATATACTTTCTCAGTTTGTTTGGAAAACTGGAAAGTATTTGATGCTTTGAAAAGTTCAGAAAGTAATTTAAAGTTATTTATATCATCTACAAAACATAAAGAACTTTTCATAAAAATAGTTGACAGATTGCTAGTGGATGATTCTTTTTGATAGAAAAAACTTTTGTGCAGCTAATCACAATCTTAAAGAATTTATAAGTTCCAAGTTTTTCAACTGCATATCAAAAAATTATGTGAAAGAATTGAATGAAAAAAATGAAAATTGCAGCAAGCGAAGAAAATTAGATAAACTTGTTAAATAAACATGACTTTTCAAATGAATACTAATTAATAGTTTGTGTATATTTATTATGTGTGTTTAAACATGTTTCAGATACTTTTAAGTTTTGTTTCATTAATAAATTTGGACCAAAACAGCTGTGATTAATTTATTCTCAATATTAAAATACTGACATTCATTCTAAAGAGTTGAATAGTACACTCAACACTTAGGCCCAAACGCGTATTGGTACGCTAATGGGTTGTGATTCCAGATGTTATATCTAGAATTCCATGGTCCGTACAAGCATGTAATAAATATTAGGCCAAAGAACAAATAGAAGTTTACAAGGAACAGACGAACAAATCTAACAAGATAATTCAGATGTGCGAGTGAACATGGTGCAATTGCGTGACTCTCAATCACGACGAACAAAATCAACAACGACGATTGAAACAAAGACAAGCTCGTCGGTTTCTTTTATGAGGCTGTCTAAAGTCTATAAAGAGAGAAATAGCGTAATGCATTATAGCCGAATGTTGGATGCCCTTGTAAAACTGCCGGTGAACGAAGTAGCTAGTGGGATGCTAAACCTAACCCTAACGAAATAACTAGCGGAAGGCTAACCCGAACCCTAACCCTAATCCTAGCCCTAGCCCTAATCTTAGCCCTAGCCCTAACCCTAACCCTAAGTAACTAGTTGGATACTAACCCTAACCCGAACCCTAACGAAGTAACTAGTGGGATGCTAGCCCAAACCCTAACTCTAGCCCTAGCCCTAACCTTAACGAAGTAACAAGTGGGATGCTAACCCTAACCCTAACCCTGACAAAGTAACTGGTGGGATGATAGCCATAACCATAACCCTAGCCCTAACCTCAACCCTGTTTTCTCTTACGGCTGCACGCCAAACGTTCTATTCAATTAATAATAATCGATTAAATATAAACAATAAAGGTTAAATCTTTTAAAAATCTGCTTCTGTTTGTTAGAAAACCTGAACTCTAACTCTACCTCAAGGAGGGTGAAAAATGTCCTACCCCGGGTGGAAAAACGTCCGGGGAGAAATGTCCGGGAAGGAATGTCCGGGGGAAAAGTCCGGGGATGAATGTCCGGAGGAAATGTCCGGGGGGGGAATATCCGTTCCCCGTCTAGCATATGAGTATGAGCCGGATATTGAATATTACGCTCATTCGAAAGTGACGAATGGTACTATGGACAAGGAATGTCCTCATCGCCATGCGCTTAAATTCAAAAATGAGTCAGCCGAGATGAGATGTGTTGCGCATCAGGAAAAGTTCAACTACCAAATATTGAAACACTGCCTGAACCATTGAACAACTATAGTAGCGGTCAGGCGCGGTCCTACCATTGGAGATGCTGTGGATGCATCTCCCCCACCAGCCTCAGAGCTCAAAAGTACACCAAACAACCCTCCGCCAAACACCAACTATCTATTTAACCCAGATAGTTATAAAATATGAAGAAATATGTGGGCATCAGTAAAGCGCAATTAAGATCTCATTACTATACCTAAGTAAGGTATGCTTGACCAACCAAAGGTGATTATGTCCTGCCAACTAGCAGCTTATAATTGAGAATATCCAGCTAAGGCAATTCTCATTCAGTTTTTAGTTGTTTTCTATTCTTCGTTGTTTGCTGGCGTTAATCGTTTAAAAAATTTGGAAAAAAGTGAGTTCGTGCAAGTTTAGTACACTAGTTTTTCCTTATACTTATATTAATCGAAAAGGAAAAATACCCACTGTTTTCTGTGAAGTCTAAAGGTGGTAAAGTACTTAATTTTATTATTCATAAATCAATATTTGTTTTACTAATTTAACTGCACAAACTTTAATTATTGCGTTGAAGTTGTCAAGCAAAACTCTTGAACTTCCAGCAAAAAAATGCGTTGCAGCAATTTCATTAAGATTACGTCATTCTTTAAATCGGGACCCACTGAGCATTGAGAGTGCAAAAGTTCTTGGTAAACTTCAAACCCTGAAAAACAAGATTGTCATTTATCTACTTGTTCTATTGAATTCTTGACGAGCGAAAATACATTTGAGTCGAATTCGACCAACGAAACTGCCAAATTTTCGTTTTAAACCTAACACTTTTTGAACATTGCGTTTGTGTTTACTGAGGTTGTAGGAGAGTGCATGTTCGTCATTCTTTCGACATTAAGCAAGTTAGAATTAGGTTAAAGACATATTTTTTTAATAAGTTTTTTGATTAGGAGATGTTGATGAACTGCGCGCCTTTGCGAAAGATTTTTTTTAAAGGACACGATATAAATGTTTTGTTATTTTGTCTTGTATTTGTAGGGAAATTGAATAGGAACATACAGTTTTCTTATGTTAAAAACGCAATTTGTTTAGAACACACACATTATTTCATGATAATTTTAAAATCTACAAAATTATAATATAAGACTCCCAACAAAAAATAAATTTAACCCCCCATCAGAAAATCCTGGGACCGCGCCTGGTAGTGGTAAACATCCAGATTCAAACCTCTTCCTTGCCTTATGCCAGGCACATCGTCGGCGAGTTGAACAAGCACAATAAATTATTGAAACTCCTTAAATCACACATGTAAAAATTATAAAGTGACAATCACGCTATTGTCAACGATAAAACACCAGCTATAGAGCACATGCGTAGATTCAATGCGCCTGTTGTTGACGACGTTGCTGATCAAAGTTACCAATTGTACAGCTACACGAGAAATCGTGATTCGAAGAAAAAATAATCTTGAGTTCATTGCCGACACACACCGTTCATACGGTATCGCGACAATTCATACCGCGACACTTAATCCCGACACATTTAATCCCGGTCATACAATCTCGCGACATTTAATCCCAACGATTTTTAATCGAGGCGTCTAATGATCTCGCGGACAATTGGTCCCGGATCACTTAATCCATGGACGTCTATATAATAACAACTGGACAGTCAGCCAAATCATTTTGAGCTGTTGTGTTGTACCCAGTTGGTCCCATATCTATTTAGCTGTTCGTATTCGATTAGTTCAGTCTGCGTTTCGTTTTATAGTTAAAAAGCGTGTACTGGTTAGTTTTATCTATGATAACATTGATATATTTAATAATATTTATCGTTTAAATTACGCTTTAGTGACTGCGCTCAACACTTTGTTTAAATTTAGCTATTTTTAGCTGATATACGAGTCCACGAGTTTTCACATGCTGAGTCGCGACAAGCGTTTCTTAATTTTTTTAGCTAAATAGGTTGGTTAATTGATGGATAATAATGGCACCCTAATTTGAAAGGTTTTTGCTTATTATTCTAAGCGTTTTTAGTGAGAGCGATAATGTACAGGTACAGAACAGTGCGAAAACGTATTTATTTAAGCGAAATACTAGTCTTTTACTTTAAATAGACATCACTTTTGCTTTTTTCTCTTAAAAATATTTTCAATTTATATTTGTAGGATATCAAGTACGTTATCGAAAGTTTGAATAGATTGACGTTTGGAAACAATTAGGATTGCTAATATTTTGAACAATTGTATTTATTTCTGAGTTATAAAAGTTATTGCTGGAAATGCCTCACAAGTGCCAGGCGTATGGTTGCAAAACAAACTACAAAAATAATCCGGGGCCATCGGCAGGCGAAATTAAACCAACAATGCATAGCGTTCCTGTAAATGACAATATACTTCTACAGAAATGGATTAAAGCAAATCCTCGAAAAGACTGGAAACCAACTGCTAATTCAAAAATTTGCTCAATTTATTTCAATGACGAAGACTTTGAATCCAGCTGTGTCGACACAAATCAGCATCGTAGAAAGCGAAAAAAACTAAAATTAGAGTCCGGACAGCCTTTTCAACGTCGTCTGAAAAAAGGAGCAGTGCCTAGTATTTTCCCCGGTGCTCCGAAATACTGCACGGAGAGTACCGTCAAGATCTACTGGTTGTGCTACAGTTTCAAGTCGCCACGAGTACGAAGTAAAAAGAAATATTGAGATGGAAAACAATTTCTTCGATAATGATTGTTTAGCAAATCAAACACCAGAAGTCTTGGCAGAACGACTGAAGAATGAAACAACACTGCCAACAAACTTGACTATTACCACAATTGATGGCGTTTTGTTAATTTATTGCTTAAAAGTAGAAGCTGGTAAAGCTAAAGTGGCTGGTTGCGTCTCGGTGGCAGAAGATCTGTCAACAGTTGTCAGTGTGGATGATGTACCTGTTCCAGCCGACACATTCAAAGATTTGTTGACAAACGGATTAGTTACGACAATGTCTCAACTTACTAATTTGGCAGCGCGAATAAAGACTTGGTCAGAAAATTCGAAAACGATAATTTGGCAGTCATTCACAAAAATGGCTGTTAGCATTTTAAAAGAAGGATCAAACATTCTAAAAGAATTCAGCCCAGAAAGTGAAGAACAGCACAAACTTGAATTTGTTATAGAACAAGCCAAACTGCTGACGAAAAGCAAGTTTCATCGTCATTACTCACCTGCGCTCACAATCATGTCATATATGATTCATGCAACAAGTCCAGCAGCTTATGACACTTTAAGAGAATCGAGTTGTTTAACTATTCCATCGACCAGCACTTTGAAAAAGATCAGCAAACGTGTTGATGAAAATTATGGGCTCGATAATTTATCATATCTACATCTGATAATTTCTAAGTTGAATGAATATGAACGAAATATGTTGCTGATCATAGATGAAATCTATGTTGCAAAGCGACTAGAGTTTAGTGGAGGGAATGTGATTGGATTAGATTAGATGATGATGGAAATGTGGCCTCAACGTTGCTGTGCTTTATGATCAAGTCATTGGCTGGTAAATATAAAGATATTGTTGCAGTTTTTCCAATCCACAAATTGTCTGCAGAAAAACTGAATATTTGTTATCGAAAAGTAATTTCGATGCTTCGTGACTTGCCAATTAATGTTACTGCAATCTCGGTTGACAATGCAGCAACAAACAGGAAATTTCTTACCGATTATCTGTGTAATGCTAATGATAATAAATCCGAGTTTTATTAAAGTGGCGTATGTTCTTCAAAAGAACTTCAAGACCACTGTATACGTTAGGGAAAAGATTTAGTAAACAGAAATGTTTTTAGTGCTGCGTGGAAACTGGCTGAACTGGATGTAGAGATGATGTGGAAAGGGAGTCTGTTCCACATTTTAGGCCCAATCACGTCGATGGATCTTCCGTCGAGCGTTGTGCGATGAACCGGTGGTGTAGTGAGGAGGCCCCTGGATGCTGATCTGAACCTCTGCCGACCCGGTACATTGGCTACATGAGCAAAAGACAGGTATTGAGGAGCTTGGCCGTGCAGAAATTTGTGTACTATTGTGGAAATCTTATACTCGATTCGTTGCCGAATGCGAAGCCAGTGGAGATCTTTGAGAAGTGGGGTGACATGGTCATATTTCCGAGCATTGTAGATTATTTTGGCGGCTATGTTGATGAGAGTTTGAAGCCGATCCAGATGACAAGAAGGAAGGCCGGCTAGAGTTAAATTTCCGTAATCAATCTTTGGAAGAACCAAGGCGGTTATGAGAATTCTCCGGGCGTCAATTGAAAGATGAGAGGAGATACAGCGAAGCTCTCTGAGAGAAGCATAGCAGGAACAGGTCGTGTTGTCGATGTGACTGGCCATAGAACAATCTGAATCCAGTCAGATCCCCAGATTACGAACACGTCTTACTGGTGGGATCAGGTCGGAGCAGATTCGAACCGGCTTGGTAGGGAGAGTTGACGAACGTCGGAAAGACGAGCACAAGATCACTTCTGTTTTGTTGGAATTCAGCAGGAGACGGCTGCAGAACATCCAACGGTCGACAGCATCTACGCATCTTGATACCTTCATGGCAAGAGAGTCCGCGTGCTCCGGTCGGCAGCGGCCGTAGACTTGTGTGTAATAGTAATAGAAAGACACATATCATTGATGAAATCACCAGTCAGCCTATATACTTAATAATCGATCCAACCCACAACTTAAAAAACCTGTACAATA
>OZ022238.1:22759783-22804783 GCA_963978895.1 Erpobdella octoculata | reverse complement strand
TGTTTTCTGTTGTGTCTTTCAGAAAACTTTATTCTTTCAAAACACAATATAAATAACAAGAAACATGTAATGTAAATACCGCGCAACTCGCAAAACACTAAACAGAACTTTCTCGTAACAACTCGGCGCACCTGACTACACCTGGAGTGTCTCGTCACAACACCTTCCCACAAGCTTTTGAGTCTTTTCAAAAGCGAAAACTAAATGTTAAAATGTCTTCTAACGAAAAAAAAATCGTGTCAAAATCTAAAATTCTTCAACCGCAGGCGCTCCGAACGTCGTGGTCCGGTTTCAACTGAAGTATTCGCTTGCGTTGCTGATCTTGTCAGATCCGTCGGTAGAATTTCTCCTGGTACGGTTGTCGCACTGGATAGAGAACTCATTGGCAAACTGGTCGCTTGATTTCCTGTTCACACGGTTGCCGGACTTTCCGTCGTGATTGGATCATTGACGTGGTCGCTGGACTCCTCGTTGACGTGGTCGCTGGAATTTTCGTTGACGTGGTCGCTGGACTCTTCGTTGACGTGGTCGCTGGATTCTTTGTTGACGTTGTCGCTGGACTCCTCGTTGACGTGGTATCAAATGCGTCGTCTCCAAGACTCGATGATGTAGAGTAACGTGTAACATAACGTGGGCGGAGTTGTTCCACATGGCGTTTCCAAATCGACCCATTTGAGCACAATCGTACTTGGATGTTTCGTGCTCCCAATATTTTTTTGACAATTGCAGGAATCCATCTTGGTTGTTTACCCTGTCTGGGACCACAGTGCGTAACAAAAATCTCCAATTTTGTACTTGTGTTGTATTTGGAAAGATTCTTTGTTTGTTCTTTGATTTCGTTTATCCTGCATCTCTCGAGCAAGGCAAGGAGGACATGGCAAAAGAGAATCTAATTTGCTTCTGATTTGTCGTCCATTCAAGAGTTCACTTGGGGGAAAATCCAGATTCCAAGGGCGTTCTCCGATATTGCAAAAGAAAATCTTGCAAAGCTCTTCGGAGAGGATGTGCAGACTTCGTGAGTGATTTTTTAAAAGTTTGTATCAATCGCTCAGCTGCCCCGTTGGTTGCAGGATGATGAAGAGCTCCAGAAAGATTAATGATGCCTCTTTCTTTGCACCAATTCTGAAATTCTTCAGAAGTAAAGGTTGGAGGATTATCAGTCACTAAAGTGTGTGGGAAACCAAAATGTGCGAAATCTTCATCCAAAAACTGAGTTGTTGTTTTTGCTGTTATGGAACTTGTCGGATGTATACACGGGTATTTCGAATAGGCATCTACTATAACCAGCCAATTGGTTCCAAAAAAATTTATGGCGTGATCCAGATGCACTCTGTACCAAGGCGTTTCAGGAATCATCCACGGGCGATTCATCATCTCTGGTGGCTTGTTTTGCTGTTCAGCACAAGAACTACATGAACGACTTAAATTTTCAATATCGTTGTCAATTCGAGGCCAATAAACTATAGTTCTTGCTAAACGTTTCATTCTTTGCATTCCGAAGTGTCCTGTATGTAATAATTCTAAAATCTTGCCGTGTAATTTCTTTGGTATCACGATTCTTGCTCCAAAGAGTAGACAACCACTTTCTGTTGAAAGAGAATCAGAAAGTTTCTAATACAGTTTTAATTCCGGTTGCATGATTCTGTGAGGCCAGCCGTCTCTCACAAATCGTATCACTGTAGAGATAACAGGATTTTTACTTGACTCTTTTGATAACAGTCTGGAATCGGACATTTGTTGGCTGATTGTGTTAATAACGCAAACTGTTGAAACATCTGCATCTTCTTCTGTCGAGTCAAATTCTCCGTCTTCGCACGCTGGTAGGCGACTGAGGGCGTCTGCATTTCCGTGTTCACCGGTTTTTCGATATTCAATTGAGTAGTTGTACTGGCTCAATGTCAGGGCCCATCTTGCTAGACGATTTGCTGCCAGGACCGGAGTTCTTTTTGACGTACCAAACAATGCGAGTAGTGGTTTATGATCTGTCACCAGTATGAATCTACGCCCGTACAAGAATTTATGAAATTTCTGCAGACCATAAATGATAGAAAGTGCTTCTTTTTGAATCTGGCTGTAGCGTCGTTGTGTGTCTGTCATTGTTTTAAATACGTTGTAAAGAGGACGTTCAGAACCATCGCCATATCTGTGGAACAACACTGCTCCAATTCCTACTTCCGACGCATCCTATGACATTCCTAAGGAAGCCGTAGGATCGAAATGAGCTAGACTAACTTCATTCGCAAGAATATCTTTAAGATGCTGGAACACTGCATTTTCTTTGACGCCCCATTGCCATGGTGTGTTTTTCTTTCTGAGACGAGTTAACAGTTCGGTTAAGGTCGAAAGGTTCTTGATGAATTTTCCGTAGAACTGTACCGATCCCGGAAACGATCGCAGAGAAGAAACGTTTGTTGGCGGTGGCATCTTCGTCACTGCATCTACTTGTTTTCTTTTTTCTATGCCGTTTCTGGTGAGTCGATGTCCCAAGTATTCCACTGACAGTTGAGAAAAAAAGCATTTCCTTTGATTGCACTTTAAACCTCTTTCTTGTAAACGTTGAAAAAGATTCCGTAGGTTTCTCAGATGCTCGTCAGCTGTGGTTCCACTCACTAGAATGTCGTCTAAATACACCGCTACTCTTAGTAGATCACACGTTAATTTGACAATTATTTCTTGAAAATAACTTGGAGCTGAAGGGATGCCAAAAGATAGACGTGTTTGTAGAAGTACACCTTTGTGCGTGCTCAACGCTAGTCTTCTTTGACTTTCTGGTGCCAGTTTAATCTGGAGGTATGCATCTGCGAGATCGATTTTACTGAAGCAAAAACTTCCCTTTAGTTTTCTCATAAGATCTTCTGGAAGTGGAATTGGGTAACGATGTGTTTCAAGTTGAGAGTTGATCGTTACCGAATAGTCTCCACAGATTCTTAGTCCTGCCTTTTTCTGATTCGGTTGAATCCGTCTTCTGACTGGAACTACCGGGGTTCCATAATGATTGAACTGAGCTGGAATCCATATTCCTTTTCTTATTCCTGCATCATACACACTGTTCAATTCTTCCAGGATAGCAAACGGTACTGTCCGGGGCTTGCAGAAAATCGGTTCCGAATCTGGTTTGAACTTTATTTCTAGTTCGACATCTTTAAGACACCCCAGTTGTGGATCGAACAATTCGCTGTATTCAGAGCACAAAAGTTGACATTCATTTTGAAGGTGGTTTTCTGTTGTTTCCGTTATAAATTGAACGGAACTGAAGTTTTTTGACAGCAATGCGGTGACGTCAATCTTCATATCACGTATCGCCTCAAATCCCAGTAGGTTGAGACGGAGATCATGTGCTTTTGTGACATTGAACCACACTCTTCTTTGGATGTCTGAGTTTTTCAATTTTACTTCTGTTTCAAATGTGCCCATTGTTGGAATGTCATCATTTCCCGTTGCTGAACAATATCTTTTATCATTCAGCTGCAACTTCGGTTTCCCCAGTTTGATCCATGCAGCTCGTGAACAAAAGTTTTCTCTGGAGCCACTATCAATGAGAAAACTGAAGGGTTGACTGTTGAGAGTCAACTGTTGCAACAAAAGATTTCGTCCTTTCATGATGAACACGTGTTCTTTCACGAATTCATCTTTTGGAAATATACACTGAACTTGTTTTTTCTTTTTTAGACAAACAGCTTGCAGATGTCTTTTCTTTTGACAGAAATTGCATTTTTAGTTTGCAAAACGACATTCTTTAAAAGTGTAGTTGTTCTTACCGCAACGTCGACACTTTTTTTTAGGAACATTTGACGTTTTATCAGTTGCGTGCTGCTTATGATATTCCGTATGTTTCTTCTGCTTTCTTCGATCAACTTTGAATACCTGAGACGTTCTCTCAGGTGATGGGGCTTTTTCGCAAACGGTTTCTTTTGCAACTTGAGCGGCATCTTCGGTTTCGCATGCTATCTCTATTGCTCTTGCAAAAGATAACTCATCGTCATTTATGCGGAACAGAGCTCGGAGGACTGCTTCATTGTTGACGGAACAGATGAATCTGGTCCTCATTGCTTCGTCTTGTGGATTCTCGATGGAAGCGAAATCACAAGTTGTCGCTGCTTGACGAATTCTTGCCGCCAACTGGTTGATGGTTTCACCTGGTTCTCGTTTCATTCGGTCCAGAATTTGTACCTTTCTCGGACGACAAACTTTGATGGGTTAAATTGATTTCACATAAACATTTCGATTTCTTCTATCGTTAAGTCATTCGCTTTCTTTGGCGGTGTTTGCTGACTTGCTAACGTATCAAGAAACTTGTATGTTGACGAGGCTTGATTAGTCAAGAAAACTTGAGGTATTTTTCGACCAGGAACCGAATGAGCACCAGCGAAAGTTTCAAACCTTGCCCAGTAATCTTTCCATAATTCTTTCAAAGGATCGAAAGCTTCGAAACTAAGAATATTTGTTGCCGATGGTTGTAAACTCAAAATCAACCTCTCCATTTGTTTTATGTGTTTTGCTCGTTCTTTTTCGCGAAGTCTTTCTTGTTCTGAGCGATATCTCTCTTGTTCAGCGAACAATTTAATTATTTTATCAACTTCAGACATGTCGACTGCGCCAATTGTTGTGTCTTTCAGAAAACTTTATTCTTTCAAAATACAATATAAATAACAAGAAACATGTAATGTAAATACCGCGCAACTCGCAACTCGCAAAACACTAAACAGAACTTTCTCGCAACAACTCGGTAGCTAGCTTGGAAGGCGCACCTGACTACACCTGGAGTGTCTCGTCACAACATTTTCCTTGCCTTTGATGTAATTTACTTTAATCCTATTCTCAATATCTATCTCTCTGCGTGTTGTGTCAACAGGGCGGGCGTCTCCGAAGATTGCCGAATTCAATTCAGTTTTGATAATTTTGAAAATACGCCGGAGAGTGATCTTAGCGCTAATATATATTTTATTGTTGGCTAAACGGATTAAGTGAAATATTTGGGAAGTTCTGTATTACAATAATAAACAACATAAATACTGTAGCAAATACTTATGTTGTTATTTTATTTTTCTAAAATCTGTTTAAAAATAGCTCTTTTTCTTAAATTGGTCTAGCATTACATATGAGCTTCGCGTTCTTATCATAACAAATTCTGTAAATATAACATAAAATAAACGGTTCTTACTGCCCTCGAATTGTTTATTTGAAATTTAAAATAATAGACAACTATACTTAAAGGACGCTTTTGTCAAAACATAGATCCAGTCATTAAAACTTATAAAATGTATTAATATTTTGTTGTAATATGTAAAAATATAAAGGTCGTGAGATTTAGGGCGTCGCTACATGAAATATATACAACTCAACACTCATTTATTGACCAGTTAAAAATGAAAAACTTAGGGGACCTGATCATATATGAGTTAGTCAGCTCCTTGCTCAAGAAAACTATTTTATCAAACCTGGAATCGAACCGGGTACTAAGGATACCCATGCTGGTCTATAAGACACTAGACAAACTTGTGTGACAAAATAAGTTGTTGTTTGTGTTATAACTCTTTTTACGGATTGGTATTATATGTATTTATGTGCAAAATAACTTTTCTGACATAGGTGATCATAACTAAACGCTTTTTATTTACCCATTAACCAGCGTTCTATCTAAGCAACTGTTGAGAGGCGCTGCTATACTCATATATTGATTGAATCATACTGCAGAAAAAATGTTGATCGTGAAACAAAATGCCTAAAAGTGATTTTTAATACTAGATTTCATTAGATGTACCAAGTTTTGAAAACTCAGTTGTTTTAGAATTTTTAAAGCTTGGAGCTCGGGTTTTAATTTTTTAAACACCGGGTTCGGGTTTTTTATTTTCAAAATTTCGGGTTCGGGTTTCTGTTTTTAAAAAAATTTGGGTTTGGGTTCGGGTTTCAATTTTCAGAAAGTTCGGGTTCGGGTTTCACGTTTTCAAAAGTTCGGGTAGCCAAAAAAGACCGGGTAGTACCGAACTTCGGGTTCGGTCGGGTACCCGTGACATCCCTATATATATATATATATATATATATATATATATATATATATATATATATATATATATATATATATATATATATATATATATATATATATAGGTAATTGTTGTCAGGTGCACGCAATCAGGCTAGGTACGTCTACCGCGTCGTATTGTTATATTAACATTGTTGACGAGTCGAGCAAATAGCTGGAAAGAAGACACGGACTCCACCGGAAGACGGTCATCCGACAAGTCACCAACGTACCTAGCCTGATTGCGTGCACCTGACAACAATTACCTAGCGCATAGTTGTGTAAATACCTGCGCTGCGGCCACTATCGCCATGTTTTCGTTTTGTTTACAATTATTTTCCGCTTCGGTTTTTACTAATCTTGTACGTTAGTTACCTACCTTATATATCTTGCTTTCCACTTTCCATACGTTGTTTTTCTATTTCAGTTTTCATTAATGTTTATTCTCGTCGTTTTATAGTTTCATTCTATTTTCGCATTATAGTAAATACATTTTAACTTCGTAATTTAAAGGGCTCCGAAGATGCTTTTCTGCGAAACCGATCGGTCAGCCCTCGTTTTTAATAAATCTATTTAAAAAGCGGAGTTATCATGAATTCAAGAGATTTTGAAAGCTTGGCGAAAAAACGTATCAACGCAAAGTGGTCTATCATTTTTAACAGAGCATGCCTAAAGGAAATATATATATATATATATATATATATATATATATATATATATATATATATATATATATATATATATATATATATATATATATATATATATATATATATATATATATATATATATATATATATATATATATATATTTAAAAGAACATGTCCTGATTGACTGACTGATAATCAACGCCGAGCTCAAACGCCTCATCCTAGGAACGTGAAATTTGGAACTTATATTACTTTTATTGCGTAAGCATCCACTAAAAAAGGATTTTTATAAATTTTGCTCCTGAGGGGAAGAAACTGGAAAACAATTTTTTTTCTAAAACAATGTAAATCTCGAAAACCAAAAATGAGGAGATTTTTAAATTTGGTATATTGATTCTTCTTGAAAAATAAAAAGATACGTGTTTCACCATTTTTTGAAAATTCGGTTTCCCGGACCTCAAATGTGGGTTGGAAAATTGGGTTATTTGGTTTTTAAAGTAGCTGCTACTCAAAAACTGTGAATGCTTTAGGAGTAAAAATTAGTATTTAGTTTCTATTCCAAAAATAATGATATACGTGTTTTACCATTTTTGAAAATTTGGCTTCCAGGACTTCAAATGTGGGGTGGAAAATAGCAGTGTTGGAAAAAGTACTGTGTTTCAGTATTTAAGCAAAAGTACAAGTAATGCCTCAAAATGTTACTTAAGTAAAAGTAAAAGTATTTCCTAAAAAAATGTACTTAAGTAAAGCTAAAAAGAAACAGCACTTTAAAGTTACTTTTAAAGTAAAAAGTAAAAGTACTGAAGCCTCTTTTTGTAATGGTCATTGGTCAATCATCTAACTCTATTTTATCATAATTCCATCGTTTTTCAAACGCTACTGCGTTGATAAAACTGATAAACTAATTAGAAACACGCAAACTAATGAAAAAATTCTATTTTTACGTGCTTTTTGTTAACTTTTCTTATTTCGAAAATTTGGTTTCCAGGACTTCAAATATGGGGTGGAGAATAGGGTTACTTGGTTTTTAAAGTAACTTCTACTCAAAAACTGTAAATGTTACAATAGTAAAATTAGTATTTAGTTTCTACTCTAAAAATAATGATATACGTGTTTCACCATTTTTTGAAAATTTGGTTTCCAGGACCTGAAATGTGAAGTGGAAAAAGGGTTATTTGATTTTAAAATAACTGCTACTCAAAAACAGTAAGTGTTACAGATGTGAAAATTAGTATTTATATTGCCGGTTAAAAGTAGATGAGTTCAGTTTATTACCGGACGGACGGGCCAAGCCGTTATTTTAGGGTCTTCATACGGCCCTTCCCAAACCTTAAATCAAGGTGGAACGGGCCGAGATTTTTAACCTAGTATATAGACATTTTAGTGATTTTAGGGTGTTCAGACGGGACGGGCTAAACCTGAAGTCAAGGTTGGACATGCCGTAGTTTTTTATCAAGTATGTAAAAACGGGCCGGGCCCTTATTAGACGGGCCGTGCCGGGCCAGGAATTTCGGTCCCGTTTCCTTCCCCGCTTGCTCTCCCGCTTCAGATCCCATTCCCGCTCCCGATCGCCTTCCCACTCCCGCTTCCTCTCCCGTTCCCGGTCGCTTTTCTTTTCCCAGTCGTTCTTTCACTTTTTTTTGTTTTTCAGTTCTAGTTTTTTCGTTCCCGCTCATTATGCAGTTACTGTTTCTGTTCGCTTTCTCGCTCCGCTCATTTTGTGACCGATTAAAACATTCTTCACAAAATCCTCCGATTGCCTCTCAAGCTTGTGTGAAAATTGCATTACGATCAGATGAATGGTGAAGCAATGCATAAAGGACTTACATACTTACATACATACATACTTATTCACATAATCTCATTTATATATATATACTAGCTGACCCAGCAAACATTTTTGCTTTTTAAATAATTTTGTTTTTTTTTACTAAGAATTTAATGTACAAAATTATGACAATTTAAAAAATCAATCTCGAAAAGCAATCGAGTGTACAATGCCCGGGGTTTTTGAAAGTTTTCCTATTGTTCTTCTCTCTTGCTCCCGTTTCCTTCTCCGTTTGCTATACCGTTCCTGTTTGCTCTCCCGTTCCCGTTTACTATCCCGTTTCCGCTTGTTTTCACGCTCGCTTGTTCTCCCGTCAATTTATCCTTAATGTTAAATTTTATTTGGCAAGTGACGACAACTAAGCTGATATTTGATGAAAGTAATTTAGGTTATGACATTTGATTAAGTTACTTTTAAAGGAAACGGTACAATTGTAACAAAGATAAAATCAACACACACACACAGACACACACACACACACACACAAACACACACACACACACACACACACACACACACACACACACACACACACACACACACACACACACACACACACACACACACACACACACACACACACACACACACACACACACACACACACACACACACACACACACACACACACACACACACACACACACACACACACACACACACACACACACACACACACACACACACACACACACACACACATATATATATATATATATATATATATATATATATATATATATATATATATATATATATATATATATATATATATATATATATATATATATATATATATATATATATATAAATTTTGTGTGTTTGAAATTGAACTCTTCCCAAACGGCTGAACCGATTTATTTGAAATTTTTTGTTCACACTTGGTAGGTCTGAGGATTGTCGTAGGTTATATATATATATATATATATATATATATATATATATATATATATATATATATATATATATATATACATTTTAGAAAATATTTTAATATATATACTGTTATTCATTCAAGTTGCATATGATCCTAAGCGGTGTATGGTTATTTGATATAACTCTGATTTTTAAGATGTCTGTAATGATCTTTATTTAATAACTAGCAGTGCCCGTCGCGGCTTCGCTCGCTTAAAATTAGAAAATTTGATTCCTCTATCCATAGTAGAGTAAGCCAATTTTTCATGGCTTGAAATTTCAGAATTTTAACATTAATCACGGACCGATTTTTGATAGACCCATTCCGGCTCAAATAACTCAAATCGGAAAAGATAAAAAATATCACATACAAATTCAAAACCATTATAATTAAAGTTTATTAAATCTCTTTTAATAGTTTTACCGCAAGTTTCGCTTGCTTCATACCTGCTTGTTGACCAATTTTAAAAGTGGAAATGAACATAATACATGCTATCCAATTAAGATTGAGATTGAAGAAGTACTGTCGTGTTTAAGATTATTGAGTGTCAGCTTTAGCAAATAAAAACCGAACATAACTATCTTAGAATTTTTCGGTAAACCACGTTATGAGCCCTCGTATGCCCCGATGATGACCGATAAAGACGACCTAACCCCCGCGACGAACAGTTCAACCAGCTACCATGATTAAGACCTTGGCTTTTCAACACAGGACTTATTCAATCATGGAAGAAATGAAATCCAAAGAAGTCAGCGTATTAAGGTTCAGCCTTTTTCTCTCTTCTCCAATGACAACCGAAGACGACATGACTACCATGAGTGAAACAGCTAAACGTCACCATGCAAGGGGTTCCAGCACTACATGAGCTCTTCAAAGCGCGGTCATGCAGTTCAGCAAGCTACCATGAATAGAACCTTGACCTTCCAACACAGGGAAAGAAAACGAAACAGATGAAGCCACGATGAAGACCTGGACTCTTCAAAGCGTGGAAGAATGAAAATCGGAAGGGAATCACTGGTGAGGGGCGTGATTAATGCCTTGCCCCTATGCTGCGCCACAATAACGACCGATAAAGACGACCTGACTCTAGCTGCGAAGCAGTCCAGCACTCATCAACCGACCGGAAGTATCCCGAAAGCAGTCATCTCTCTTGATCCCGGGATTGAGGTTTCAGGCTGAAGATGGCGAAAATGACTCGACCAAAAGAAAGAGAAAGGAAAAGAAAATGAAAGATTTTTTAGAATGATTTTCAGACATTTTTCTTTTCTCTTTTCTTAAAAGGACAATATCTGTATTTTTATTTCTTCTTATTTTTTTATGTTTTTCTCCCTTTATTATTTTCCCGTCTAAAAATACTCGGTATAAAGACGTTAAACTTTAATAAAATAAAATGAAAAGTTTTCAGTTCAGCTTTTTCTCGTTCGCGTTAATGTTGTTGCCAGCTCTTGGAATTCATTTTATAGCTCTTGCACGTGTTGTGAGCTATAGCCCTGTCTCATGGGGCCAAAAAAAAGTTGAAATTTATCAAGCCGACGAGGACCATCACCGAAAAAGGATGTGCACAGGCTTCCGACAGCGAGGAATCTACTCCTACCCAGAAAAAAACCGCGGACCCCTACCGTCAGGGGAGCATTATCCCTAGAGTCTGTTATGAAGATCATTGCCGAAACTCTTCGCCAAAATCCTAGCAAGTTTCAGGAACTTCATAACAACTCAAACGGGACCCAGCCAACAACAGAACATGCAACAACAACCAGCGGCAGAAGAAACCAACCCGATGAACCGATCGAACTCGTGATCTTGACGGACATAACCAAGATAGATCTTTTCAAAATCAAAGCCAGCCTATCACAATTCCTGAACCAAAAGCCAGTGATTACCGGCAAAAGAAAAAAAATACGACTCCTAGTATCATGAGCTGAAAAAGAAAAATGGAAAACCTGCAGGAAATTGCTGGATACCAGGTTAGGGTTCTAAAATAATATTAGAAATAATAACCAAAAACTCTGGATGTACCGCAGCAGTGCGGATAAAGAGAAGAATCGATGGTAGGTTTCAGGAGACCACTGCGGTCATTCTCACCTTCGAGCCGGACCAGACTCCTCCGAAATATGTTAGAAAAAAGTACTCTCAACGAAAGTCTCGACTTGCCACCCCAACATCACAGTAACTCAGCTTTGCATTCTTTATATGCCGCTTCCAATACATCGGATTCATCAATACTCTCATCTTCCTTGTCAAACAAATCACTTCATTTGGTCAACTCAGCATCAGTCACTAACGAAAATACCATTTCCAAATATTTCATAAATCACCCCAACCATATTACTTCATCATCAGGCTCTGGGAAGCAAAATCAAACAGTTAACTCTCGTACGAATGAACTTTCTATAAGGTGCTTCTATGCCAATGCTACCTCTTTGTTAAATAAAATGGATGAACTGAATTTTAAATTGAAAGCTCTCGTATATCCAGAACTACTATGTTTCTCTGAAACCTGGTTCCACAAAGACCTCACGCTCGAAATTCAAAACTACAGCCACTTTGTCAAATCGAGAACCAAAAAAGACAGTCACGGGGGAGTTGCCATTTACGTACGAAACGACTTCGAAGCTTCTGAAATAAACGATTTGATTCTAATAGGACACACAAGTGAACAAATATGGTGTACAGTACCAATCGGAAAAGTAAAACTCCTAATCGGATGCATCTATAGGCCACCAACTACGTCAAAATACTACTCAGAATCCATAAATGATGAGATCAATCGCTCAATAATGCGTGCGACCCAGCTAGTCAACGAAAGAAAATACGACAACCTACTGATTGTTGGTGATTTTAACTACCCTAACATCTATTGGAACAACGACGGTGGAATTCTGAAAAATTCGGATGAAACATCTAAGAAATTTCTTGAAAATATTAATACCAACTTCTTAACACAAGCCGTTACTGAACCTACGCTTGGCGAAAATACACTTGATCTTATTTTTGTGAACGATCCTCTTTCAATCTTTGATGTTCAGCTCCACGAACCTATTAGTCTATCTGACAAGATGCATCTCCACTCTTCTTTTTACTGGGAACTTTACCTAGGAGCCAACACTCCTAGTTCTGTTCTTCTCAGACCTGCATTTGAAAAAGGCAACTAATATTTTAGCAGCATTGACTGGCGATTGTTTCTGGCTGGAAAGACAACAAACGAATGTTATGATATTTTTCTGGAATACTTCGAGTTCGGCTGCAATAAGTTCATCCCAAAACGAAAATCTACTCTTCTTCAGAAATTTGATGCTAAGTGGTTCAACAAGGGGGTCGAAATTGCCATTAAAGCCAAATACAAAGCTTTTGTCGCCTGGAGAGCTGCCTCACTCTCTAAAAAAAAACTACTCAAATATCAATTCAACAAAGCTTGTCGTCTGGTGAAAAAGCAAGTCTTCAAGGCTATCATAAACTATGAGAGGTCAATTGCTGATAGTTGTAAGTCTAGTTTAAAGCCTCTATATAACTACATCAATAGTCATAAGAGGAATAAAGACAGAATAAGATCGCTAAGCCGAGCTGACGGATCACTTACAACTGACAAAAATGAAATCGTAGAAATTCTTAATGATCAGTTCTTTTCAGCTTTTGGCTCGGACAAACCCATTGAGTCTATTCCTCGGGTAGTAAGCTCAGACAAACGGTTTGAGGGAATAGACTCTTCTGTGTTTGATTCAACAGCAATTGGAAATCTTCTCAGGGAACTTGATAGGAAAAAGCCAGCGGGCACTGACAATATTCATCCTTTCATACTCTCTGAATGCTCTTCATCACTTTCACTGCCTATCTCGCTTATCTTCAACAGGTCATATGACGAAGGTGAAATTCCAGTTTCCTGGTCTCTCGCCAACATATCTCCTATTTTAAAAAAAAAGGGTCAAAAGTTACAGCTGTAAACTATCGTCCTGTTTCCCTAACTTCGGTGCTCTGCAAGGTGATGGAGAAGATAATCAGAAGCTCTATGCTTAAGTTTCTAGTAGACAATAATCTCATCAGTCCGAATCAACATGGATTTGTGTTCTCCAAGTCCTGCACTACAAATCTTTTTGAGTCTCTTGATATCATAACATACGCAATGTCCAAACGTCACGAAGTCATCATGGTTCTTCTTGATTTTGCAAAGGCATTCGACAAAGTGTGTCACGAACATCTACTCACTAAAATTAAAGCACTTGGATTCGACGACAAAACTAACAATTGGATAAAAGCATTCCTTTCGAACAGACATCAGAGAGTGATTATGGGCACGCATGCTTCAGGCTGGAAAAAAGTCCTTAGCGGTGTGCCTCAGGGCTCTGTGCTAGGGCCTCTACTTTTTGTCATTTTCATCAACGACATGCCACTTCTGGTTCATCATTTCTGCAAGCTTTTCGCCGACGACACAAAACTCATTGCTATCATCCGCAACGCAAATGACCGATCATTGCTACAGAGGGACCTTGATATGCTAACAAAATGGTCTCACAAATGGCTCATGTGCTTTAACGAAGATAAATGTAAAGTCATGTATTTTGAAAAACGTAAGTGCAAAGTTCTTAACACTGGCTTTATTGAGGACACCGAATTTTTAAACTTTCCTTTGGACGCGATGGATCCGCACCACATACACCAGAAGTTTACAATGACCGATGCTGATGGACATTCCCACATCCTCAGCGAAGCCATGGTTAAGCGTGATCTGGGCATCTACGTTGACAACAAACTAAGCTGGACGAATCAAATAAGGAACTCGAAGACGAAAGCTTATGCGGCGCTTGCAACACTCAAGCGCACGTTCATTTACTGGACGACTCACACATTGAAAATCCTCTTTAGCACATATGTAAGACCTTACCTTGAATACTGTGCTTCTGTGTGGAAACCTTGCAGAATAGAAGACATAATATCACTCGAATCTGTTCAACGCAATGCAACCAAATTAATTCCTCAAATTCGATCATTGCCTTATTCTGAGAGACTGGCTGCAATCGGCCTTCCTTATTTGTTTGAGAGAATGACTAGAGGAGACCTCATACAATATTTTAAAATTGTCAAGGGGTTTAACAAAGTCAATTGGGTTAACCCAAATCAACCGTTTCCTTCAGCAAGGATGGATGGACCAGCTGGTGGTATTCGTGCAAATAATGATCATCGTCTGAAACGAGAAGCCATCACAAACTATCGACCCCGTGAACACTTCTTCAGCAACAGAGTCCTGGCAATTTGGAACGTACTGCCGAACGAAATAACTTGCACCAATTCAGTTAATGCTTTCAAAAACAAGCTTGACACCTTTTTGATTGAATATTACAGAAAGGACGATTTTCATTTAAAACTTGTGAATTTATTGAACTGAATTTTCATTTTGTTTTTGTTTAGTAAGGTTCTACCATAGCCGAAGCTACTTTAATAGTAGCTGAAGACCTCGATAGGGGTCCGGCATCGCATAGCGTCAGGTGACACTATGCTGTAGAAAATAAACATTATTATTATTATTATTATTATTAATTTCCTTCTCGGATTTTCGTTTAAAGGAGTATGCCCCTAACTTAGTTAAAAGCTACAACTGCAACCAATTTGGTCATGTGGCCAAATACTGCAGAGCCAAAACCTCTGGCCCTACGTATGCCGGGGAGCACGACCTAAAGAACTGCTCAGCACCAAAACCACAAAAAAGATGTGTGACAGCTGCAAGATTTCTGACCACAGCACAGGCAGCAAAGAATGCCCCAAGTGGCAGAAAGCCAAAGAAAATATCAAGACTGTGGCATTAAAAATTAAGGAATTAGCTGGAGATGAGCTACAATGATGTGCAACTAAAGACAGCACAGGCAGTGAGGAATGCCCGAAGTGGAAGAAAGCCAAAAATAAAACGTGAAAACTACAACAGGAAAAAGTTTTATTCAGAGGCCCTGAGTAGCAGAGAAAAGGAATCCACAGTTGCCGAATCTACAGAAATCAATTAAGAGCTGCTTCTTATAACCAGACAAACGGAGACAATGACAAATCAAAAATTAAGAAAAACAAAAACCAAACCAGGCCTGATAATAGAGGCATTATCAAAGATTGTACAGGTTCTGGCGACATTGGTCAACCAAGAGGAGGCGAAAAACTCCACAACCAGCAACAAAGAACTTGCGTCCACCGATGACCGCCTAGCAGGATCCGGCATTAGGGACTGCAGCAGCCATTTTCCCTGATTTCGGGATTAAGGAGTCCGCTGGAAAATGGCAACATTGATGCAACAAAAGAAGGAGAGGAAAGAAAAAGAAGATGAAGAATTTTGTAGACACATTTTCTGACATTTTTTCCCCTCTCGTATCAGACATTGCATTTATTTTTATTTTTTTATTTTTACTTTTTTTCTTTCTTTTTTTATATTCCGTCTAAAAATACTCGGTATAAACACGTTAAACTATAACAAAAAAATTCAGTTCCCTCTTTCTCATTCGCGTTGATGTGGTTGCCAGCTCTAGGAATTCATTTTATCGCTCTCGCACGTGTTGTGAACTTATAGCCCAGTCTCATGGGGCCGAAAAAAAGTTGAAGATTAACAAGCTTCGAGGAACATCATCGAAGAAACATGGGCACAGGCTTCCGACAGTGAGGAAACCACTCTTTCCCAGAGGAAAGCCAGCGCTGCAGAGCAACCGTAACACCTGCCGTCAAGGGAACACTATCGAAAAAACTAGAGAAAATTATTGCTGTAACCCATACCCCCGCCAAGATCCTAGTAAGCTTCAGGAGCGTAGTCTCAGATAAAACAGGACCTAGCCAACCACAGATCATGCAACATCAACCGACGGTAGAAAACCAACCCGATGAAATTGTCGAGTGCATACTCATGAACGACCTTACCAGGTCAAACCATTCGGAATCGAAGACAGCCTGTCAGGTTTTCTCAATCGACAACCGGAAAAGTAGGAAACAAAGAATCCTAGCCAGCAAAATGAGAGAGAAAGATTAGAAAATTTGAAAGAAATAGCCGGCTATCAAATTAGGTTTTTTAAACCTTTAGTTAAGAAAAGTAAAATAATAATCACCGGTGTCCCACTGGAAGTTTCGTTAGAAACAATAATCGGAAATTCAGGATGTACCACAGCAGTGCGTTAAAGAAAAAGATCTATGGGAGGTTTCAGGATACCACTGTGGTCATTCTCACCTTCGAACCGGACCAGACTTCTCCGAAATACGTTAGAATTTTCTTCTTGAATTTCCGGGTAAAGTATTACGTTCCTAACCCAGTTAGGTGCAACAACTGCAACCAATTTAGTCATGTGGCCAAATACTGCAGAGCCAAAACCTCTTGCACTAGGTGTGCCGGGGTGCACAACCTAAAGAACTGCTCAGCTCAAGAATGACCTAAAAAAATGTTTGCCAGCTGCACGACTCCTGACCACAGGACAGGCAGCGAGGAATGCCCCAAGTGGCAGAAAGCCAAAGAAAATATTAAGACTGTGGCATTAAAATTTAGGGAATCAGCTGGAGATGAGCTACAATGATGTGCAACTAAAGAAAAAGGGTAAAAAGAAGAAGATGAAGAATTTTTTAGACATATATTCTTACTTTTTTCTTCTCCTTCTCTTATAATGACATCATTTATTTTATCTTTTTTTATTCATTTATTTAATTTCCATTGTTTTGTATAAAAAGTTCTCAATATGAGGACGAAAAACTATAATAAAAACAAGTTTTTGTTCATATAGGTCAGTTCCGGTTCGATCGTGAGCGACGATGGGGCGTAGGCCGGGCGCTTCCTTGCTTTTGCAGTAGGGCGCATTGGTCGAAGTATTATCGTCGCTCCCAGCGTTTTAGTAAATGTGTAACTATGTGTTTTACGATACTGTTCGTGTTAGTCATCGGAAGAGTTGTTGTGCTGTCCCATCGCGTGGCTGACTGGTAATCTGAAGATACTCAGCGGATTGGAGTTTGCCCTTTAGCCCAGGATCTACTACGCGAAAATCAAGGTAACACATGGAGACTGAAGATGCCTGGGGAAGGTAATCACTTCCTTCCAATGATGACTTAGGTTACCCGGCGCTCGCGGCGATGCAGCTCAACAACACAGGGCAACGGAGAACGGTAGTTCACGAAGATGTCATGGACCCTTCAAGCGCGAATCCTGGAAATCTGAAATCAATCAACGGACTGAGGTTTGGCTTTGCTATCCAAGCCCTTTCCAATAACGGATACAGACGAACAGCCGCTCAGAGAGAAGCAGTCCATCATCACATCAGACAAACCTGGGCTCTTCAACGCAGGGAAGATTCTTCAAAGCGTGGAAGACCCACAATCTAAGGTAGCCAGCGGAGTGAAGCTTAATTCATGCCTAGTCCTTTATCCTATGACGACTAAAAATTCATCAAAGCGAGGAAGACTGGAAGTCTGAAGATAATCTGCGGATTGGGGTTTGTCTGGGTGCCAAAACCCTTTTCTAAGGACGACTGAAAACAACCTGATTCCCGCTGCGATGCCACCGAACATTCAACGACGACGTTTGGCTTATTCAATCATGGAAGAAATGAACCCACCGAAGTCAACGGATTAGGATTCTGCCTCATCCCTTCTCCAATGACAACCGAGAACGACACGACAAGCATGAACGAAGGAGTTCAACGTCACTTTGCAACGGGTTTCAACATTACACAAGTTCTTCAAAGCGTGGACGACTGGAAATCGGAAGGGAATCAACAGGAGGGACGTGATTTATGCCAGCCCTCGTATCGCCCGATGACGACCGATAAAGACGACCTGATTCCCACGGCGAGGCAGTTTAGCTAGCTACCTTAAATAGAACCCTGGTCTTCCATAACAGAAAAGAAAACGAAATGGATCAAGTCAGGATGAGGACCTGGATTCTTCAAAGCGTGGATGAATGGAAGTCGGAAAGAAATCATTGGGAGGGGTGTGATTGATGCCTTCCACTTTGAGCATCCCAATGACGACCGATAAAGACGACCTGACTCCCGCTACAAAGCAGTCCAGCATTCATCAACGACCGAAAGTATCCCAAAAGAAGTCCCCTGATCCCGTAATTGAGGTTTCAGGCTGAAAATGGCGAAAATGACACGACAAAAAGAAAGAGAAGGGAAAAAAAAAGATGAAAAATTTTCTAGAATTATTTTCTGACTTTTTTCTTGCCCTACTCTTAAACGGACACTGTCTAATTTTTTTTTTTTTTATTTCTTTTTATTTGTTACCTCTTTTTCTTTATTTTTTTTATGTTCCGTCTAAAAATATTAGGTATAAGGACGTAAAATTATCATAAACAAATAGAAGTTTTAAGTTCAGGTTTCTTCTTGCGATTTTGAGAGGCAAAGTCCTATCCGATCAGTGTTCGAATTTCTGTTTAAACTAGTGATTGTTTTGTCTTAATAAAGTTTCAAATATTATTTTGACTAGAGTTAGTTTGTTTCGTTGTTAAGGGATCAAGACCCGAGTAGAATCCCGTCACAATTCAGACTTACTGATCCACCACTGGTTAAATGGTTTATTCTAAAAATGATATCTATTTCAGCTTTTATTAGTAATAAGCTCATATATTATACATGAGATTATTAACTAACAAATGTTGTAGGCAGTGCTGAAGGTTGTTGTGTGAATAGGCCTCCAGCAACCATTAGTGTGGTCTTTTACTGTTGAATGACTATTGTTTGATTTTCTCCATTCATTTTCATACAATTTTTCTATTTTTTTTGCAAAGCCTTAAACGTACACAAATTTCTATCCAAATATGACAGTTTTGCTGTGTCGGAAATATAAACCTCTCCAACTAAAGCATTTTTTTTATTTTCAGCGTCTTTTTAAAACACTTTGGACTTTTTATTACGATGCAAAATAAAATAAAGTTAACTGAAAACTCTACTCTCTATACCAAATTTTAAATACATTTTTAAAAATTTTCTTGGGGCCTAATTGAGCTCCAAGACCCCACACAATTTTGAGATAAAAAGAATAAACGGGGCAGAGAGAAGAGGTGATACATACATACTTACATACATACATACATACATACATACATACATACATACATACATACATACATACATACATACATACATACATACATACATACATACATACATACATACATACATACATACATACATACATACATACATACATACATACATACATACATACATACATACATACATACATACATACATACATACATACATACATACATACATACATACATACATACATACATACATACATACATACATACATACATACATACATACATACATACATACATACATACATACATACATACATACATACATACATACATACATACATACATACATACATACATACATACATACATACATACATACATACATACATACATACATACATACATACATACATACATACATACATACATACATACATACATACATACATACATACATACATACATACATACATTCATACGTACATACATACATACATACATTCATGCATACACATACATACAAGCAAACAAAACACATAAATACATTTAGTCATGGGTGCTCATACAGAGTCATACATGTTGATTAGTGTAATTAAGCATTTTTACACAAACCTTGTACTTGGTAAAACCATAACACTTTTATTTAGTGGTATGTAAATCTCACAGATTGAAGCAGGATGAGCACAAAAAACCACATCAACAGTTTTCATTTCTGAATCATTTATGTAAGCTTTTACAAAATTTTCTGCCAGTGGAGGATTTGCATCAATTATGTTGTAACCGTTTAGTACCTTAGAGTTTAAATGTTTTGTTTCAACTTACAATTATTTTTTATAACAAAATATGAAAGATTGTTTTGTTACTGTTATATCTTTTATTATTCTGAATTAATTGTAATAAATACAATCTAAACTATTGTGGTTGCTAACACTTATTTAGATCTGTAGATAATTATGTCTTTATATAAGTTAATTTGTTTATGACATGACTAAGTAGGAAATAGAATAAAACTTATATATATACATACACATATATATATATATACATACACACACACACACACACACACACACACACATATATATATATATATATATATATATATATATATATATATATATATATATATATATATATATATACATACATACATATATATATACTTATACAAACATATATATATATATATCACCTCCCTCTCTTTATAGAAAATCATATGATTTTCTACTGGGGTCCAGTACTAACCGTTTTGGAGGGTTGCAATAACGTTTAAGTCTTGCCTCCGGTTCTATTCCTGTTGGAATGTGTGTCAACTCCTCCGGATTGGCTTCATTATCCATATGGCTCAGAACATGGTCTCCTTGTCTATTCTCTCCATCCTCATTCTCCGTAACCCGAGGGGTTGCGTTTATGTCTGGTTCCAATATCTCTTCCCCTCCTGGGAACACAATTGTTACTGGGGCTTTCTCTCCATCACTTTTATCTTGAAGGGGTACTGGCATGTCGAATGTCTCAAACATTTCTTTAAGTGCCCAATCTAAAGTCCTTGGTCCTAATTGATTTGTATGCCTTTTTGTAATCCTTCTGTCAATCTCTACTTCGTAAACCGTTTTTCCAATTTTTTTTAAAACCTTCCCTGGTATTCATCTGGGATGGTTTGGATTTTTATAATCTCTAGCGTACACCGCATCTTGTTCACTGAACTCTCTGAGTTCAGAGTCTTCTTCTGTCATAATTTGAATATCTTTCTTACTAACAGGTAATTGTCTCATCGTATCCTCTTGTATCATTGTGATGTCTTCGTTTACACCTGCTATTATCAAATCCTCATTTCCTGTTGTTTTTTTGGAATGAATGAGTCTTGATAAGGCATCAGCTTGATTAAAATTTGCTGTTCGTCGATATTCGATCTCAAAATCATAAACTAAGAGTATCAGTTCCCATCTCTGTAGTCTGTTTGCAGCGTGTGCAGATATTCCTTTTTTTGAACCAAATACTGACAAGAGAGGCTTGTGATCGGTCAAAAGCGTAAACCGCCTTCCATAAACAAATCTATGGAATTTTCTTACTGCAAAAACTAGGGCTAAAGCTTCTTTTTCTATTTGGCCGTAATTCTTTTCTGCTTGGGTCAGCGCACGGCCTGCTTGAGCGACTGCTTTTTCTGTTCCATTAAGAGATCGGTGTGAAATCACTGCTCCAATTCCGTATTCACATGCATCAGCAGCTATTACGATGTCTCTTTTGGGATCATAATGCGTCAGCAATAAATTTGATTGTAAAACCTTCTTAAGGCTTGTGAAAGATTCCTGGTGTACTCTTAAACATTCAAATTTCTCATTTTTTTCCAAGTCATCTAGTGGGCCTCTCATTTGTCTCATCTTTGGTACAAAAACAGAATAGTAACTAACCATACCCAAAAACGATTTTAACTGTTTTCTGTCTTTTGGTGGGGGCATTTCTACAATTGCTGTTATTTTTTCTGGGTCTGGTTTTCGGCCTTCTTTGCTGATAATATGACCTAGAAATTTAATCTCTTTCTTGGCAAAGAGCACTTGTCCATCTTGACTCTAAAACCAAAATCTGAAATCTGTTTAAATAGTTCAATAACATTCATATTGTGTTCTTCCAATGTTGTGCCGGTCAAAATTACATCGTCCAGGTAAGCCGCACAACCTTTTAACCCTGAAGTTAAATTATCCATTGTTTCCTGGAAAACACCTGGTGCACTTTTTACTCCAAAGGGAAGTCTCTGGTACTGATATAGACCTTTAGGAGTGTTGATCGTAACGAGCTCTTTTGACGATTCGTCCATTTCCATCTGTAGATATGCATCAGCAAAATCTACTTGAGTAAACCAAGCTCCTTGGTTTAATTTTGAAAAAATTTCATCCGGTGTTGGAAATGGATGTTGGTGCATCTCAAGTGCGTCGTTAAGGCCTGTTTTAAAATCACACAGATGCGCACCGTTCCGCTTTTCTTTGGAAAAACCACAATCGGTGCCGCCCAGTGACTGTATTCAACTCTTTTAAGAACTCCTACATTGACTAGTCTTTCAAGTTCCCTAATGGTTATTTCTTCGTAAGCAAAAGGTATCTTTCGTGGTCTGCAAAATTTTGGCTGAGACTCTGACTTAAGGAGCAATCTTGCCTTCTTTTTACTGCAATGGCCCAATTCTTCTTTGAAAACATTTGGAAACTCTGTTTGTAAACGAACAGCTAAACTGGTTTCTTCCTGCGAAGGCTTTTCTGCAACAGAACAACAGATTGCATCAAACGCTTTTATCATTGGTGGAAGTTGATCCATCCATTCAATTCCTAGAAGTTGTGTTGTATTTTTGGCCACAAAACAGCGTCCATTGCCTGTGAATCCTGCGCACGAAAATTTGGTTTGAAATTCACCTAGTACTTGAATTTCAGTACCGTTTGCAGCACCAATTTCTGTTGTTGCCTTATCTAGCCTTGGTGAACCAATCTTCACCCAAGTTTTTGTACTGATGATTGTGACATCGGCTCCGGAGTCCAGTTGCATCCTAATTTCGACATCACCAAATTTCACTGTGGTGTATCTTCTATTGGCTGCTATAATTGTTCGCTTGCTGGGAATTGTCTTGACTTGCCGTATTTCGTGTCGTCTATAAGACAGACTTGGACACCTCCTTAAGCTTGGACTTCTCTTTCTACTGAAAAATCTTTTGGGACTTTTATCATCAGTTCTGCAGTTGGCAGCAAAATGTCCTGGTTTTCCACAGCGAAAACAAACATTTTTGTTTACGGGTGAACCCCGGATTTTTTGGCTGGAAGATTTTTTGGTGATCTTTTTGAATAGTGATTAACCTTACTAACTAAGGTTTCTGAAATCATCATTTGTTCTGTATGTAACAGTTTTATCCTTTCACATTCTTCAATAAGCTCTTCCAGTGAGCACTCTTGTTCTACCCTGAGCAGTAATTTGTGCTTAATGTTTAAATATTTAGGATCCTTCAATCCCCATATAAAATGTAAGCACATACTGGCTTCTTTTGTGAAATTTTCCCATTGTGCTTCGTTGCACAGCCTGTTCACCCTTGTGCCGAATGCTCTGAAAGTCTCTGAGTCCCTTATTTGGACGTCTTCAAAATCAAACCGTCTTTGATGAATACTTATTTTATCACCAAACAGTTTTTCTAGCCAACCTTTTGTCTCCTCATAGTTTAGATTCTCGATTGTTCTCGGCAATATACTACCCTTAAGTAGTGTGTATTCGTTTTGTTGAAGCTTCCCGGTCAGAGTTGCTCTTTTTTCTAAATCGCTCATTGATTAGCCTCCGACTGACTGAACAGCTTCTTCAAATCTCCCAATCCAATCAGTGATTGTTAGGCCTTGATCAGGATTGTAAACAAATTTTTCAATTCGTTTGTAGAGGTCTGGTCTTACTTCGACGGATCTATTGTCCTTCATCATTGAGATTAACTGAAAAAATCTTTTTTCTGTTTCTTCTTTTTCAATTCTCTTTTCTTTTTTTCTCGAGTTTCCCTCTCAAGTTTTTCTTCTTTTTCTCGAGCCAACTTCTCCGGAGAAGATCCATATGCTGTTGCTGTTGTTGCATCAATGCGATGAGTTGGTTATTGATGTCCATTTTAGCTTCGTGGGTTTTGTATCCCATCCTCGTCGCCAATTGTTATATCTTTTATTATTCTAAATTAATTGTAATAAATACAATCTAAACTATTGTGGTTGCTAACACTTATTTAGATCTGTAGATAATTATGTCTTTATATAAGTTAATTTGTTTATGACATGACTAAGTAGGAAATAGAATAAAACTTATATATATACATACACACATATATATATATTTATACATACACATATATATATATACATATATATATATATATATATATATATATACATACATACATATATATATATACTTATACAAACATATATATATATAAATTACTATGACAACATTTTATTGTAATAACTTCAAATTGTGTATACATGAACTTAACAAATCGTTGAATATTGTGCCAAATAGATTTAATAAAACTAACAAATGATTTTACCTTCGGTTTTTTTTTGGCTGCACAGTCGTGCCACTGACATCTCCATGGATCAACATTGTAATCTAGTACAGTTACCCCAAAAGGACTTAACAGCTGTTTCAAATCTTTGACAGGTACTATGTGCTGATCTGTGGTCCATATAACTAAATTTTGTTTTTTAAATATTTTTCTTGCTCTGATTGAAGCCGATTTAGGTAAAATTTTAAAATCATTTATTATTTCAAACGCTGGTTTGCTGTTTTCATTTTCAATAAACAAATAACTCGTTTTGTACAAATCGCTCTCTTGTGTCATTTTCCAGAGAAGACCCTTATAACTTTCTACATAATTTTCAACAACTAGATGTTTTGAGAAAACCTTCCATTTTTTTGTTGTTCTCCAAAGAAAGATGCAGGACAAAATTCCTAAACAAAATACAACACATAACACCTTATAGAAGCGAGGAAAAAACATTATTTGTAAGTTCAGAAATGTGCAAATGCTCAACAAAGATAAAAAAAATCAACGATGTTTCTAATAACTCTGGTAGTTTTTTTTTCTCAAATTAATGTACACCGGCCAAACGGATGTAACAGCCCTGTATTGTCTGAGTCTAAGCGGGTGAATAATGCAATGCTCGCGCAAATAGTTTTTAGCATGCCGAGTTTTTTTTCAACAAGTAAAAAAAACGAGTTTTTTAACACATACTTTTTGTTCAAATACGCTCAATTAAGAAATACGAGATATTCAAAATAACGACCGTAACATCAACTTACATAATTTTCTATGCATGTATGTATGTATGTATGTATGTATGTATGTATGTATGTATGTATGTATGTATGTATGTATGTATGTATGTATGTATGTATGTATGTATGTATGTATGTATGTATGTATGTATGTATGTATGTATGTATGTATGTATGTATGTATGTATGTATGTATGTATGTATGTATGTATGTATGTATGTATGTATGTATGTATGTATGTATGTATGTATGTATGTATGTATGTATGTATGTATGTATGTATGTATGTATGTATGTATGTATGTATGTATGTATGTATGTATGTATGTATGTATGTATGTATGTATGTATGTATGTATGTATGTATGTATGTATGTATGTATGTATGTATGTATGTATGTATGTATGTATGTATGTATGTATGTATGTATGTATGTATGTATGTATGTATGTATGTATGTATGTATGTATGTATGTATGTATGTATGTATGTATGTATGTATGTATGTATGTATGTATGTATGTATGTATGTATGTATGTATGTATGTATGTATGTATGTATGTATGTATGTATGTATGTATGTATGTATGTATGTATGTATGTATGTATGTATGTATGTATGTATGTATGTATGTATGTATGTATGTATGTATGTATGTATGTATGTATGTATGTATGTATGTATGTATGTATGTATGTATGTATGTATGTATGTATGTATGTATGTATGTATGTATGTATGTATGTATGTATGTATGTATGTATGTATGTATGTATGTATGTATGTATGTATGTATGTATGTATGTATGTATGTATGTATGTATGTACTAGCAGTGCCCGTAGCGGCTTCGCTCGCATGAAATTAGCTCTTGGTGCTCGCTCGGTTCTGAACGGTGATTATGAACAAGAGGTCAGGCCGGTTCCTCACGATCAGCTGCTTGAGTATTGGGAAAGAGTTTTTATTCAGGACTCTAAAGTGGATATGAGACCAGTTATCGTTGCTTCAGCAGTGAAATATGGAATGGAATCGCCGGTCACCAGTGGAGAGCTAATAACAGCTATAAAGAAGCTTAAAGATCCAGCTCCTGGAATTGAGGCGTGAAGAAAAGCCATCTCTGCAAAGTTGCAGTTGAGGAGTTGGCGGCACACATGTCACTGTGGATTTTGACAGGAATGCCTCCCTCGGCATTAAAAATTAGAATTGTAACCTGCATTCCAAAGAAGAAAGGAACAGAAAATCCATCCGTGTTCAGACCAATTACAGTCAGCTCGATCATCAGTCGACTATTTCATCGCGTCCTCTGCAGGTGCATGGAGCAGTACTGGCCCTTGTCACCACGACAGAAAGCATTCCGTTCAGGAGATGGTCTTGCAGACAATATTTGGTTGGTTAAATCGTTGATTCGTAAAAAACGAGAGCAGTTACGGAAATTGAATTTGACGTTTGTTGATGTCAATAAAGCTTTCGACACAGTTTCACAAGGATCAATCATTAGAGCGGCGACTCGTCTCGGAACTCCTCCGTTGCTTCTCAAATATTTGACTGATTTGTATAACGGTTGCTATGTTCACATGAAACTGGGAAAAGAAAATAGTCATAAAATCCCAGTAAACAGAGGTGTGAAACAGGGTGATCCCATGTCACCGCTCTTGTTCAATGCAGTGATTGATATGATAATGAATGAAGTTGATCAGTCAATCGGAGTTTCTGGAAACGAGGATTCTGTCAAATGTAATTACATCGCTTTTGCTGACGATTTAGTTCTCATGTCGTCAACTGACGTAGGAATGCAAATGCTGGTTAAACAAGTTGAAAGTGCTCTAGCAAATGTTGGCTTGCACATGAATCCCAGCAAATGCGCGTCGTTAAGAACTGAAGTCACAAGCAAAAAAAAAACTATGGATTGTAAACCCCCACTCATATCTAAAAGTGCAAAATTCCAATATAAGAACTTTGAATATTGAAGAAACGTACAAGTATCTTGGTACTGAAGTTGGACCAAAAAAGATAGTTACTTCAATTGCCAGTTTTATTCAAAGTTCTTTACACGCAATATCAAGAGCACCTCTGAAACCATTTCAAAGAATGTATATTCTCAGAACGCATGTCTTGCCAAGTTTGGTCCACCATCTGACATTTGATTTTATAACGATGTCTTCATTAACTGCCGCCGATTTACAAATTAGAGCTGCCGTGAGGCGCTGGCTTAGGTTGCCAAAGGATACGCCTGTGCCATTCTTCCATGCTCCTTTTAGAAGCGGAGGGCTGCGAATTTTGCAGCCGAGGCAATGGGCCCCTATTCTGAGACGAAAAAGACTCAATAGCTTATTAACTCAGGCTAAATATGGCAACGATGTGTTTTTGATGAATGTTCTGCAGGAAAGTTTATCTGTGTTATCAGAAACTAGGAAATTCGGAAGACTTGGGAGTGGAATCGAAGGTGCTCAAAAATCACTACAACTAAAAACAACTGAAAATCTTTATAAATCTGTAGATGGTTATGGTTTGAAGTCTTTTTCATCAGGAATAGGATTGAGTGCCATCAGATGTATTCATCAAATACATTAAAGTTCGTGCAGCCGTTCTCTACAACAAGCTTAGGGCATCGCGGGGACGACCATTGGCCGATACGTCATGTGACGCTGGATGCAGAATACCTGAATCATTAGGACACATGATTCAAATCTGTCCCAAGAGTGATGGACCTAGGCGAGAACGTCACGACATCATCGTTCGCAAACTGGAAAAAAATTTCCAATCAAAGGGATTCATCACAAAAGTTGAACCGCGAATTCGAACCGAAATGGGCTTAAAAAATCCGGACCTTTGTGCATGGAAGGATGACCAATATTTTGTATGCGACGTTTCTGTTGTTTCTGATCTAGCAAACCTGAATGAGGAACATGACAGGAAAATCAGAAAGTACGATATCAGGGACGTCCACGCATGGATGAAAGAAAACAACCCAGGTCAGGCTCTCAACTTAAAGCCTGTCATCACAGCCTTTGTGTGCAATTGGAGGGGGGTGATGTCAGAGAAGTCCTACAAGTTTTGGACTAGCTTTGGTGTCGGGAAAAAATTGTTGACTTACTATATACTTTCAGTGTTATTAAATACTTACAATATTTGGAAATTCTTTAAATATTGTACATGGAGAGTAGGTCGGCGACGCAACAAATTGAAGAATGTTGGAAAACGTTGAATTACTTATTTGCATGAAATTGTATGTTTTCCTGAGTGTAGAAATTTCATGGTTCAGATTTATAATCGTCTCGGGGAAATCTCAGGCCCACGTGGGGACGTGTTGTTGTAGTAGTAGTAGTAGTAGTAGTAGTAGTAGTAGTAGTAGTAGTAGTAGTAGTAGTAGTAGTAGTAGTAGTAGTAGTAGTAGTAGTAGTAGTAGTAGTAGTAGTAATAGTAGTAGTAGTAGTAGTAGTAGTAGTAGTAGTAGTAGTAGTAGTTGTAGTAGTAGTAGTAGTAGTAGTAGCAGGAGTAGTAGTAGTAGTAGTAGTAGTAGTAGTAGTAGTAGTAGTAGTAGTAGTAGTAGTAGTAGTAGTAGTAGTAGTAGTAGTAGTAGTAGTAGTAGTAGTAGAAGTAGTAAAATCAGAATACAAAGACTCAACTCAAGCTAAAATTAGCAAAGATGTATTTCTGCAAGATGTGTTGAGAGAACATTTTACTGTTTTGTCTGAAGTGAGAAGGTTTGGAAAACTCAAAACTAGAGTTGATCTATCGTCTCAGATCTTTCAAACCTCAATGAAGAACACGAGAGAAAAGTAAGAAAGTACGACATCAGGGATGTCCACACTTGGATGAAAGAAAACAGCCCAGGCCAGACTATCGACTTAAAGCCTATATTCACAGCATTCGTGTTCAATTGGAGAGGGGTGATGGCAGAAAAATCATTCAAATTCTGGACTAACATCGGCGTTGGAAAAAGATTACTGACTTTCTATATACTTATATACGCTCTGTTTTATTAAATACTTGTAATATATGGAAATTTTTCAAATGTAGTACGTGGAAGGTTGGGAGAAGACGACGGCACAAAGCCTTTGTCACATGACGTGGAATAATTGTATGTTATGATGCGTTTGTCATTTCCATGATTTAAACTTTTACATTTGTCTCTGGAATCTCTCAGGCCCATTTGGGAACGTCAAATAATTATGTTGAAATTTCGAGGACATTGTAATTTTGCCCTGATTGCGATTGTATGATTTTATAAATCTGAGAAAATAATGGTTTTAAAAGTAGTAGTAGTAGAAGTAGTAGAATCAGAATACAAAGACTCAACTCAAGCTAAAATTAGCAAAGATGTATTTCTGCAAGATGTGCTGAGAGAACAATTTTCTGTTTTGTCTGAAGTGAGAAGGTTTGGAAAACTCAAAATTGGAGTTGATGGAGCACAGAGGAAATTGAAACTGCAAACAGCTGAGAGATTATATAAATCTGTGGACGTATATGGATTGAAATCTTTTTCAACGGGAATTGGTTTGAGCAATTGGATAGTGGATGGAGCAGATAGGGTGCCTTCGGATGTCTTTTTGAAATGTATCAAAGTTAATGCAGGTGTGATTTATAATAAACTTAGAGCATCGTGGGGACGCCCATTGGCTGATACGTCGTGTGATGCAGGTTGCCAAACACCTGAGTCATTGGGCATATGATTCAGATCTGTCTAAAAAGCGATGAACCTAGGAGAAATTGCCACGACATGATAGTTCGTAAACTCTGTGAAAAACTTCAGTCAATTGGATTCAGCACAAAAACAGAGCCACGAATTAGAACAGAAATGGACCGTAGAATTCCGAACCTCTGCGCGTGGAAAGAAGATTAATATCTTGTGTGTGATGTATCTATTGTCTCAGATCTTTCAAACCTCAATAAGAAACACGAGAGAAAAGTAAGAAAGTACGACATCAGAGATGTCCACACTTGGATGAAAGAAAACAGCCCAGGCCAGACTTCCGACTTAGAGCCTATATTCACAGCGTTCGTGTGCATTTGGAGAGGGGTGATGGCATTCAAGTTCTGGACTAACATCGGCGTTGGAAAAAGATTACTAACTTTCTATATACTCTCTGTTTTATTAAACACTTATAATATATGGAAATTTTTTAAATGTAGTACGTGGAGGGTTACATAAGGTGAAATAATTGTATGTTATGATGCGTTTGTCATTTCCATGATTTAAATTTTTTTATTTGTCTCTGGGATATCTCAGGCCCATTTGGGGACATTAAATAATTATGTTGAGCTTTCGAGGACATTGTAATTTTGCCCTGATCACGAATGTATGATTTTATAAATCTGAGAAAATAAATATTTCAAAAAGTAAAGAATTAGTTAGGCGCACTCTAGTGTTATGAAACCTCAGAAGCGCCGGGGACGGCTCGTGCATATGGGATCACACAGTTTCCTGCCACCCGCACGTGTAACCGAAACCGGGATGTGCCGAACCCTATTAATACTATTGGCTGATAAATTTGGTCTTCTTGCTCATGTTTCAACAGAGGCGCCCAGGGGGGGGGGTTTGAAAGCAAATTTTTCCTTGCAAAACTAGGGGGAAAAACATTTTCCCCTGAGCTATGGTATTACGGTTAGAATAGTTTCTTACTTGTTATTAATGTTGATGATAACAAACGGTCTGCACAAGAGACTGAAAGACGTTATTATTAGTATGGGAATCCTAAGACTGGTATATTAGCCCTATATTGAGGTTGTTATAAGGAGCATCAATTGACTTGGCATCAGTTGTAGTTCTTGTAGAAAATTGTATTCAACAGTTTTTAAATTTCAGAAATGACATTGACCCAGCCTGGAAAACAGTGTATGATCAATCAGTTTTGTTTGCATCATCACATAACGTAAATACTGAATTTCCCTCAAAACGAGGTCGAGCCAAGAAAAAGATGTCTAGAGAAATGGCTAATTATGATTGTTTGAATGAACTTGCTCGTTTCAAAGTAGATACATTCATAGTTGTTCTGGATGAGGCATATCAGCAGATGTGTAGCAAATTTAAGGGACAGAGTTTTACATTCATGCAGCTATTGTCGTTGTTCCCACCTCAGGCTCTCTTTAGTGATAAATCTATAACCAGTTCAGACATTGAAATGATTTGCCAACTCTATGAAGCTGATGTCATTGCAGTCGTCGCTGAAATATCAGACTTTAAAACAGCGTTTTGTTTTCTGTCTCAAAATAGCACTACTACTAATATTGATGATATCCTACAAAAAGGTTGCGGTAATCCACTTTTACGACAAGGACAATCTGATAATGAAGAAGACCACATTGAAAATTTTGATGTTGAGTCTGACATTGGCAACAACAATGGTTTTATCCTGATAGAAAATGATGCAAAGCTTAACCAGGCACTGCAGTGACAACGATATGCATTTATGAAAACATTGAAATTGCTTTCTGAATTATGTGGCTTTCCAACTTTGTACAGTCTGTATTATTTTTGCCTGTCTTGCAGTTTCCAATGTCTCAGCTAAAAGGGCTTTAACCAAACGGAAGATCATCAAATATAATTTTCGATCATCAATTTCAGATGATTATTTGTTAGCCCTCATGATAATATATACATATAATCAGAAAAAGACTTTCTTGTACAGTGTAAGATGAAGATGATTCATCTTACGTATTTTCGTGATATTTGTTTATTTTTATTTTATTATGTGTGCATTTTATAATGATTGGATATGTTGAAACAATAAGTCATTTAATTATGTATGTATGTATGTATGTATGTATATATGTATATATATATATATGCATATACATGTGCGTGTGCGTGTGTGTGTGCGCGCGCGCGTGTGCGTGTGTGTACGTGTGTGTGCTTATTATTTTTTATCTAGGTATTTATTTATATATATATATATGTATATATATATATATATATATATATATGTATATATATATATATATATATATATATATATATATGTATATATATATATATATATGTATATATATATATATATATATATATATATATATATATATATATATATATATGTTTTTCCGGTTATGTGATGATAACATTAGAAATATAATTTTGTGCAGGTATTTTTTGGAATTTGGACAGTGTGTTGAAGTTGAGTGTTCGAGAGAAAATAAAAGTTTGTAAAAGTCGTGCTGCAAAGACAATTTGAATTATCAAGAGATTAGTAAGAATAACAGGAGGTTCTGCGAAGTGAAGTGAGATAATTTGTGAAACCGGCCTCTTTTAGTAAATATCCGATAGAAGCAGTAATAACCAGGAATAGAATTTTGGAAATCTTGTCCTATAAATATCTGCAAATTACAAAGTTACGAATCGCTACTGAGCCAATTCGTTCTACGTTTACATACAGTTTATGTTGGATTACAACGATTTATTGTCTTTTATGTTAATTAGTTCTTTGCTCCTTCTTCCGATGTTTGATTGTTCGACGCCATTGCCTGCTCTGTGCTCGTAACATTATATTCGATTAAGTTTGATAATAATAAACTTCGCAATTTGTTTTTCATAATCTAACAGGTTATGGGCCCAGTATACGTGTAAATTGCGATAAAGATAGTCGTTAAGTCAGTTTTCTAAGGTATTCGTCATCGCTCATCCGGGTATTTTTTTTTTGAGCGTAAGTTAAACTGAATTTAATAATGACTGAAAGTACAGCTTCGAGAATTACGAGACTAAATAATCATAATTATCAAACTTGGAAGTTTAAGATCTAACTTTTGTTGACTAAAGAAGATTTGTGGGATACCATTAGTGAAGACTTGCCGAATCCCACAAACACCGCATGGCAATTGAAGGACCGTAAAGCTAGAGCCACGATCGGTTTACTTGTAGAAGACAATCAGCTGAACCTCATCCGGAAGTTAACAACTGCTAAAGAAACGTTGGATGCTCTAAAGAAATATCATGAAAAGTCTACATTATCGAATAAAGTTAATTTGTTAAAGAAACTTTGTGGGTTAAAGTTGACAGAAACTGGAAATATGGAGCAACATCTGGCAAAAATGGAAGATTTGATCGACCAGTTGTCATCACTCGGTGAATCATTTGCTGAACATTTAACTGTTGCAATATTTCTAAGTAGTTTGCCTGATAGTTATGGAACATTAATCACTGCCCTTGAAATTCGACCTGAGGAAGACCTGACTCAAGAGCTTGTCAAGAATAAACTTTTAGAAGAATATAAGAGACGAACAGAAATGACTACCTCAGTAACAGAACATCAGGAACAACAGGCGATGAATGTACATGCTACTCGTGAGAACCAACCAAACGTATCAACAGGAAGATCAACCTTGACATGTTTCTTTTGTAAAAAGCCAAATCACATCAAAAAAGACTGTAGAAAATATATAGAATGGAAGAAGAAGCACCCTGAACATAAAGTAAAAGCTGTGAAACATTTTACTCAAGTTAATGATAAAAGAAATTTTCAACAAGGTTATGATGTTTGTTCAATAGCACGTACAGCTAATATCATCAATTCGTGGTATATAGATTCAGGTGCTACATCACACATGTGTGGAGATAGAAATTTCTTTGCAGCTTTGGACAAAAGGCTGAAGGTTGAAGTGGTTCAGGCTGATGGGGGTAAATTAACATCATCTGGTATTGGTTATGGGTACTTACAGAATTTTAGTCCTGATGGAAATCTCGGTTTGAAAATAAAGTTATTAGATGTGTTGTTTGTTCCAGAATTAAAAGGAAATTTGATATCTGTAAAGAAGCTAACTAGTTTTGGATTTGAAGTACATTTCAAAGGAAACACATGTCATGTAATAAGAGATGGTGAAATTATGTTACATGCAGTTGAAGAAAAAGGCCTCTATGAATTCATCACAACCCAAAAGACATTCAGAGTTACTTGCAATAACATGCCTACAGAATGCATACATCTCTGGCACAACAGGTTGGGTCATAGAGATACTAATGCCATCAAGACTCTTGCTCATGATTCTGCAGTGAATTTCCATATAAAACCTTGTGAAATTTCAGAAATTTGTGAAACTTGTATCAAAGCAAAAATGAGTAGAAAGCCTATTCCAAAGAAATCTGAATCCAAAACAGATGATGTGCTTGACTTGATACACACTGATGTCTGTGGACCAATGTCTACCTCAACACCCAGTGGCAACAGATACTTCATGACTATGATTGACGACTACAGTAGATACACAGAAGTTTATTTGTTGAAATACAAATCTGAAGTGTCATCAAAAATTAAAGAATATGTCAAGTATGTTCAAACAAAATTCAGAAAAACTCCAAAGATAATCAGATCAGACAGAGGAGGTGAATACACAGGAGATGAACTAAAGATGTTTTTAAAGAATGAAGGCATTCAGACTCAACTGACAAATCCCTACACACCTCAACAGAATGGTTGTGCTGAAAGGAAAAATCGATACTTAGTCGAAATGGTGAGAAGCATGCTGATTGATTCTGATTTACCTGACAGATATTGGGGAGAAGCAGTAACTACAGCCAACCACATGCAAAACAGGCTCCCAGTGACAGGACGTGAAGAAACACCCTACCAGATGTGGAATGAAAAGAAACCCGATTTGAGTTACATCAGAAAGTTTGGTTGCAAAGCTTATGTTTCAATTCCTGCAAATAAAAGACAAAAGTTAAGTGATAAAGCAAGAAAGTTAATTTTTGTTGGCTACGAGGAAGGGACAAAAGGTTACCGTTTGCTTGATTCAGAAACAGACAAAATCACCATCAGTAAAAATGTCATTTTCATTGAAGGAGAACCCCATTCAAATCAAACCAGAACTAAACAGAGACTTAATTCTGATCTTGCTAGTGAAGAAAATTTTGTTGAATTATCACTTGAAGATGATTTTGTGGATCATGATAAAGCAACGATTCAAAGTAATGAAATCGAATTGAATAAAAACAATACAGATATTCAGTTAACACCAAAACAGCAAGTAGAACTCAGAAGATCTCAACGACCTAACAAAGGGAAACCACCAAAGAGGTTTGAGGTTATCAACAAAGTGACAGTTAACCCGATTGTACCCAGAACCTATGAAAAAGCTGTATCATGTACAGAAGCTCAACAGTGGATTGCAGCAATGAAAGAAGAACTCAGATGTTTAGAATTGAATAAAACCTGGATTTAGACAGATTTACCCGAGAATAAAACAGCCATCGGAAGTAAATGGGTATACAAAATAAAAACTGATGAAAATGAAAATGTCGTCAAATATAAAGCTCGTTTAGTTGCTCAAGGTTATTCTCAGAAATATGGTGATAGTTTCGATGAAGTTTTTGCACCGGTTGCTAGGACAACTACACTTCGAGCATTATTAACTATAGCTGGTCAGAAGAAAATGATTGTTAAGCATTATGATGTACAATCAGCTTACCTTAATGCCAATCTGTCTCATGAAGTTTACATGAAGCAACCTGCACCTTTCGGTAACAACGATCTGGTATGCAAACTTTTAAAGAATTTGTACGGACTGAAACAAGGAGCCAATGAATGGAACAAGAAACTTCATGAAATTCTCAGTAATCAGAGTTACAACAAAAGCGAGAATGATCCATGTCTATATTTTAAAAGAGATAACAAAAAGTTAATATACTTATCCATTCACGTTGATGATCTTATTGTGGCGACAACTGATTTATCAATGATTGAAGAATTTGAACACCAAATGAATAAAGTTCTTGTTTTAAAAGATCTTGGAAATCTAAAGTATTATCTTGGAATTCAATTTCAAAGAGACCAAGATGGCATATTTTTGTTAAACCAGCAAAAATATATTGATAGTAAATTACAAGAATTCAATTTGACCGATAGCCGACCATCAAGCATACCGATTGATACTGGATATCAAAAGAGACAAGAACCACAAGAGTGTTTTGAGAATAAAGAAGTTTATAGAAGGGCCATAGGATCTCTACTGTATTTGTCGACAAACGCCAGACCAGATATTGCAGTAGGAACTTCAATTCTTGCAAGACATGTTAGTCATCCAAAGAAATCTGATTGGACTGAAGTTAAAAGAATCTTTAGATATCTGAATGACACCAAACAGAAACAATTGAAATTAGGTTCTTTGAGTGAACAACATGCCACACAACTAATAGGTTATGCAGATGCTGACTGGGGAGGTGATCTGAATGACAGAAAATCTAACACAGGATTTTGTTTCAAGTACTTAGGTTCACCAATTTCATGGGTGAGTAGAAAACAGACTATGGTTACTCTCTCATCTACTGAAGCTGAATACATAGCCCTAGTTGAAGCAGTTCAGGAAGCTCTATGGATATTGAGAATACTTAAAGATCTTGACCAAGAACTAAAGAAGCCTGTTATTATATATGAAGACAACCAGAGTTGTATTAGAATACTGCAGAATGACAGGTGTTCTCAGAGGACGAAGCACATTGACACCAAGTATCACTTCATCCGTAACTTATACAGATCTGGTGAAATTGATGTTAGATACTGTCCGAGCGAGAAGATGATAGCTGACTTGTTAACTAAACCATTAGGACCAATCAAGATTAAACAGTTAGCTCAAGACATTGGACTGTTTTAACATTGACAACGAATAAATCGTTGAGGGGGGGTGTTGGATTACAACGATTTATTGTCTTTTATGTTAATTAGTTCTTTGCTCCTTCTTCCGATGTTTGATTGTTCGACGCCATTGCCTGCTCTGTGCTCGTAACATTATATTCGATTAAGTTTGATAATAATAAACTTCGCAATTTGTTTTTCATAATCTAACAGTTTAGAGATGATGACATTATTTTTCGTGCTGCTTGTGTTACTCCCACTCTGCGAGCACTTCTTCTTTATTAGACAATGCTCATAATTTTATTCACAGTGATGTAGGTTTTTAAATAAATATTAGAAAAGTTTATTATTTTATTGGTATTAGAATGTGGCCATATTGTCAATTTTAAGGTAATTTTTAGCAGTATGCCAACATAATATCTCTTTTTAGTTTTAACTTACATTCGGGACGGAGAGGAGACGGGAGAAAGAGAAAGAAAGGAAGAGTCTGCTTCCAGCAGCGAGGGTGGATGGGTGCCCCTGTGTTTCAACATGTGTGCTTATGTTTGGAACAGATTTTAACCGTGGCATAACTACCACATAACAAGAATAAGCAATGCATAATGCCACAGAACTAGAATGTAAACAAAACAATTTTTTTTTAAATCACGCTTATATTTTTTAAATAATGCTAATCAATGTCTCAATGCAATAATAGTTTTACCATTGCTTATAGCAATATTTTAGTCAACATTTTAATAAGTTTTTGTTATAGTCATGATTACCTAAAAGTTCATTTAATTGACGCAAGCGCAGCCTAATGATCAATTTTAAATGAGTTAGAAAATAAATAATGAAATTATTTGAAATAATTATTAATGGAAATGATTGAATATTGTTTTCATAAGTGACTAAAGTCTATTCTGAAAATTTTAAAGTTCTAAGTAATCTAAAAGTCGGTAAAAATCAATTCAAAGAGTTACTACAGACAGACAATGAAATCAGGATGAATAAAAGTGTCAAAAACTTAGAAACCCTTTTGGACTAATGCAATGTGAAAGAAAAAATAAATATTTTTAATAAACATTTGAAAATTAGATATCAATTCCTTTGAATTGCATAGATAACATCATAAATAATTTCAAAAAGCTCCAGCCCAGAGGGAACAGGGCCTACGGCTTACATTGCTGGCTGCCAATCATAAATGTAAATATGGCTTCACAATTATTTGGTTTTATTTTTTACATCTTGTTTATTTTTACACGTTTTTTTCACCATTTATTGTTTTATTTAGTATTAAAATTGTTTAAATGATTTATTTAATTTAAAACTAGTTAGGTAACCGGGCCGCCCGGGGTTTTCAGAGGTTGTTCTATCGTTTTTCTCCCTCGCTCCCGTTTCATGCCCCGCTTACTCTCCCTCTACCGGTCGCATTCCGTTCCCGCTTGCTCTCTCGTTCCCGGTCGCTCTCACGCTCTGCTACCATGTGATGAATATCTTTATTCGATATAAAAACTTCTTTATTCTAATAATAATAAGGGCATCGATACTTTTCAGAAACACACACAGAAAGAACTAAACTATAAACATGTTACAACTAACTTCAAGAAGAAGGAAAAGACAAAGATACTAAACAAAGATATGAATAAAATTAATATTATTATTGTCCACCTAAAATAGAAAAATACTGAGTGTTATTATTATCATAATACTCTCCCGCTCCCGCTGCGCTCATTTTGTGACAGATTTCAATTCTTTTTTAGAAAAACCTTCTCCCATTGACTTTCTAGGTTGAATGAAAATTTTATTACGATCTGATGAACGGTGTAGCGATGCATAAAAGACATACAGACATGCAGACATAATCTCATTTTTATGTGGAGTATACGGCGTTGCCCGGGAATTTTAGAGGTTTTTCCATCGTTTTTCTCTTTTGCTCCCGTTTCCTTCACTGCTTGCTCTCCCGCTCCCGGCTGCTTTGCAGTTCCCGGTCGCTTTCCCGCTCCCGGTCTTTTGGTCGCTTTCTTGCTCTCGGTCGCTTTCTTGCTCTCGGTCGCTTTCCCGCTCCCGGTCGTTTTCCCGCTTGCTCTCCCGCTCCCGGTTGCTTTGCAGTTCCCGGTCGCTTTCCCGCTCCCGCTCCCGGTCGCTTTCCCGCTCCCGGTCTTTTGGTCGCTTTATTCCTCTCGGTCGCTTTCCCGCTCCCGCTCCCGGTCGCTTTCCCGCTCCCGCTCCCGGTCGTTTTCCCGCTCCCGCTCCTGGTCGCTTTCCCACTCCCGGTCTTTTGGTCGCTTTCTTGCTCTCGGTCGCTTTCCCGCTTCCGGTCGCTTTCCCGCTCTTGGTCGCTTTCCCGCTATCGGTAGCTTTGCTGCTCCCATTCACTTTTCCGCTCTCGGTCACTTTCTCTTTTCTACTCGCTTTTTCGCTCTCGATTGATTTTTCGTTCCCGCTTGTGTTCCCGTTTCCGTTCATGCTCCAGTTCCCGTTTCCGCTCGCTCTCACGCTCCCGTTCCGCTCTTTTTGTGACACTTTCAATTTTTTTTCACAAAAACCTCCCCCCTTTGACTCTCAAGACTAAGTAAAAATTTCATTACGATCGGATGCATTACGGCGGTGCATAAAGAACACAAACACATACATAAATATATAGATAAACGAGGTACTTGGCGTTGCCCGGGGTTTTTATATCGTTTTTCTCTCTCGCTTCTGTTTCCTTCTTCGCTTGTTTTCCCGCCCCCGGTCACTTATCCGTTCCCGTTTGTTCTCCCGTATCCAGTCGTTTTCTCGCTCCCGGTCGCTTTCCCGCTCCCAGTTGTTTTTTCGCTACCGGTTGCTTCTTGCTGCTGGTCGCTTCCGCTCCTGGTCGCTTTCCGCTCTTGGTCGCTTTCCGCTCCTGGTCGCTTTCCGCTCCTGGGCGCTTTCCGCTCCTGGTCGCTCTCCGCTCCTGGTCGCTTTCCGCTCCTGGTCGCTTTCCGCTCCTGGTCGCTTTCCGCGATTTTAAATTTTTTTCACAAAATTCTTTCCCGATTAACTCTCAAGGTTGTGTGAAAATTTCATTACGATCGGATGAATGGTGTAGCAATGCATAAAGGACATATATACAGACATACAGATGCATTTATGCTTTATAAGCTAGTCAAATAAATCTGTAATGTAATGCTGTAATGTACCAACAAATAACTGATTTTCAAATTTACCATAGAACAAACTTTTATCACACGAAAATCATAGTTTCAGCACAAGAATCGATAAAAACCCGATTTTTGCGATATTTCAGAAAAGTTAAAGAAAAATTAAAAGAAGTTTTTTTTAGTTTGGGTTGAAATGTTTATGATATACTTGTTTTTATTAAAATAACTAGCGGAGATACCCGGCGTTGCCCAGGTTTTTTGAGGTTTTTCTAATGTTTGTCTCTTTCTCTCCCGTTTCCTTTCCCACCTGCTTTCCCACTCCTGTTAGCTTTTCCGTTTTCGGTCGTTTTCCCACTGCCGGTCGCTTTCCCGCTCCCGGTCGCTTTCCCGCTCCCGGTCGCTTTCCCGCTCCCGGTCGCTTTCCCGCTCCCGGTCGCTTTCCCGCTCCCGGTCGCTTTCCCGCTCCCGGTCGTTTTCCCGTCCCGGTCGCTGCCCTGTTCCCGCTCACGTTTGCTCTCCCATTCCCGCTCACGCTTGCTTTTCTGTTCCCGCTCGCTGTCCGTTCCGGGTGCTTTCCCGTTTCTATAATAGACAAACTAACCCACAAACATTCATATATATATATACATAGTCTTAGCAAATCTATTTTGCGTTTTATAGGCTAACAGAAGTTATGAAAGAATGTAAAAGAGAAAATGAGCGGGAACGGAAACGGAAACGGGAACGGGAGAGCTACCGTGACCGGGAATGGGAGAGCAAGCATGACCGGGAACGGGAGAGCAAGCGTGAGCGGGAACGGGAAAGCGACCGGAAACGGGAAAGCGACCGGGAACGGGAAAGCGACCGGGAACGGGAAAGCGACCGAGAACGGGAAAGCGACCGGGAACGGGAAAGCGACCGGGAACGGGAAAGCGACCGGGAACGGGAAAGCGACCGGGAACGCGGAAAGCGACCGGGAACGCGGAAAGCGACCGGGAACGCGGAAAGCGACCGGGAACGCGGAAAGCGACCGGGAACGCGGAAAGCGACTGGAATCGGGAGAGCAAGCTTGGAAGGAAACGCGAGCAAGAGAGAAAATCGATAACAGAACTTCTGAGCGGGAAAGCGACCGGGAGCTGGAAAACGACCGAGAGCGGAAAAGCGACCGGGAACGCTACGAAAACGGGAAAGTGGAGAAGGGAACGGGAGCGAGAGAGACAAACATTAGAAAAACCTCTAAAAACCCCGGGCAACGCCGGGTAACCCCGCTAGTATATATATATTTATATATGTATATATATATATATATATATATATATATATATATTTATATATGTATATATATTTATATATGTATTTATATTTATATATGTATTTATAATTATATATGTATTTATATATATATATGTATTTATATATATATATATGTATTTATATATATATATATATATGTATTTATATATATATATATGTATTTATATATATATATGTATTTATTATATATATATATATATATATGTATTTATATATATATATGTATTTATATATATATATGTATTTATATATATATGTATTTATATATATATATGTATTTATATATATATATGTATTTATATATATATATGTATTTATATTTATATATGTATTTATATATATGTATTTATATATATATATGTATTTATATATATATATGTATTTATATATATATATATATATATATGTATTTATATATATATGTATTTATATATATATGTATTTATATATATATATATATATGTATTTATATATATTTATATATGTATTTATATATATATATATATATGTATTTATATATATATATATATATGTATTTATATATATATATACATATATATATATATATATATATATATATAGCGATATATATATATATATATATATATATATATCTAGCGATATATATATATATATATATATATATTTATATATATATATATATATATATATATATATATATATATATATATATATATTTATATATATATATATATATATTATTTTTTATCTTTGATTTTAATTTAAATTAAATTGACTGTTTCCTATAAAAAAAGCTCAAAAAACTGTCAAAAAACTTATTTTTATAAATATAGATAATAAATAATATTACTTGATTTTACAATAGAACTAAAACTTTCATGACTTTTCCGCCTAACCAATTTTAACGAAGTTATAGCTCAAAGTGTAGCGATCATAGTGTATTTTTAATTTTTGAATTTTTTTTATGACAAAAAAGATTCCCATGCCAGAAGTGCCTATGCACGACCATTAAAAGTTGTTCCGTAATAAAATTCAAATTTATTTTACGTTTCTAGCAACTTTTAGCAAATCTGTTTGCAAACTATTTTTTAGTCATGTAAACAAATTTAACTAAAAGAAGTTAGGAGAGAAAAAAGGAAAAAAATGAGCGCGAACGGGAACGGGAGAGCAAGCGGGAAAGGTTACCCCGCTAGATTGGAATAAATTTAATTGATCTTTTATATTTGCTTCATACAATCAAAATACAAGCTAGGCGACCTCACAACATTATTTGATTAGGAAAATATTGCTTGCATGCTTTCATATTAGTCAAATTAGATTTTAACAAGATGAAAGCTAAACATTACAATTTTTTCTTATTGCTTTAAGTATCGCCATACTACTTATACATTTTCGCCATGGTATCACAACCAGTAAACGGTCATCCATATACAACTTACCCACCAAGAGGGAGGGTGCGTGTCCCCGGTGAATGATTTGCGTATGCGTGCGTATGTGGAGGGGGGGGTGTATTTCAACCATTGCGATCCTTTTTAAAGAAGATACTGATACTTTTGATAGAAAATATAACAGATTTCGGCACCGGATTTTTTGACTGTGCCCCCACAGGAAAATGACAACCTTATGGTGGTTTTATGCATTTGATAGTGCGGGAGGTTTAAAACCACCGTGCGTATGTAAACATAGGGGTATGGGGTCTGAAAATGTGAAAAATGCAATAGGGAGAGGAGGGGTGTGAAAATCTGTAGTTTATTGCGTATGTAGTATATAGATGGTCCCTAATCTAGCATAATATAAAAATTAAAAAAAATTATCCAAGACAAATATAAAAAAATATTTGTAATTTAAAACTATTTCTAAATTGTAAAACATTGGCAAAGTTAAGTTTATTAGAAATATCAACTGAGAAACTCTGTTTTTCTAAACTTTTTTTTATAAAAAAAGTTCAAAGGTTTGTTTTTATTTTAATTCAAATAAAATTTGTTTTGGTCCGCTCGAAAACAGGTTTTTGCGTCTTAACGAATCATTAAAGCAAATGAAGGCATTCTCTTGAAATTTGCACTCCGCGAACTTAATTCAAGCAAGGAATTTTTTTTTCTGGCACTGCAATCTACGCCATTGAAAAGTTATGCCAGATGCCAGGTAAAATTTTTAAGATTTCTTAGACTGCGCATTGACGGACGAGACTTTGTAAAACACGATGGCATCCTGTTCATCAAACTGTTATTTATAATTTCAGAGCAACAATTTAGCCACGAGCAGATGTGGAACGTTCACAAACACCACCGGAGACGCGGGGGCAGACGAACGGTCTCTCCCCGAGCGATAATCAAATCAGCCGAGCAGACGATACACACAAGAAAATATAATGCAATAAATTACAGGGAGTGAAAATTAAGCTGTTTTTCTGGTGTATAATTTAGGTTGCGGATGCCTATTTTGCCGTCAATGATGAGTTGTAGGGTCTTGTAGGAGTCAGCGTTTAAAAAAAAAATTGTTTTTTTTTATTAAAAATCAGTTTTTAAAAATGTTATTTGATTTTAATAAATTTCGGTTTTCTTGTTTTCAACAAAAGACATTCAAAAATATTTTATACTGGCGGGGTACCCGGCGTTGCCCGGGATTTTTAGAGGTTTTTCTAATGTTTGTTTCTCTCGCTCCCGTTTCCTTCCCCGCTTGTTCTCTCGGTCGCTTTCCCGCTCCCGGCATTTTTCTCGCTCTCGTTTGCTTTCCCGCTACCGGTCGCCTTCCCGCTCCCGGTCGCTTTCCCGCTCCCGGTCGCTTTCCCGATCTCGGACGCTTTTCCGTTCTTGGTCGGTTTACCTTTCCTGCTAGCTTTTCCGCTCTCAGTTGCTTTCCCGTTCCCGTTTCCGCTCGCTCTCCCGCTCCGCTCACTTTGTGACCAATTTTAATTTTTTCTTCACTATAATTGTCTCCCATTGCCGCTCAAGCTTGTGTAAAAATTGCATTACGATCGGATAAATGGTGAAGCATTGCATAAAGAACATCTGGAAATACATACATAGTCTCATTTATATATATATATATATATATATATATATATATAAATATATATATATATATATATATATATATATATATATATATATACTAGCGGGGGTGCCCGGCGTTGCCCGGGGTTTTTAGAGGTTTTTCTAATGTTTTTCTCTCTCGCTCAGGTTTCCTTCCCCGTTTGCTTTCCCGTTCCCGGCCGCTTTCCAGCTTCAGGTCGTTTATCCGCTCCTGTTTGCTTTCCCGTTCCTTTTCCCGTTCCCGGTCACCTTTTCGTTCCCGTTCGCTTTCCCATTCCCGCTCATGCTTGCTCTCCCGTTCTCGCTCATGCATGTTCTCCCATTCCCGTTCTCGATCGAAAGGGAAAGCGACAGAGAACGGGAAAGCTACCGGGAACGGGAAAGCGGAGAAGGAAATGGGGGCGAGAGAGACAAACATTAGAAAAACCTTTAAAAATCCCGGGCAACACCGGGTACCCCCGCTAGTATGTATAAATATATATATGTATATATATATAGTTATATATATATACATATATATATATATATATATATATATATATATATATATATATATATATATATATATGTATATATATATATATATATAGTTCCCGCTCGCTCACCCGCTTCGCTCCGCTCATTTTGTGACGGATTTCAATTTTTTTTCTCTATATTTGATTCCCCTTGACTCTCAAGGTTGTGTGAAAATTTCATTACAATCGGATGAATGGTGTAGCAATGCATAAAAAACATAAATGCATATATACATACATATATACATACACACATATACATACATACATACATACATACATACATACATACATACAAACATTCATTTATATATATACTAGCTGGGTTACC
>OZ022238.1:22742283-22754783 GCA_963978895.1 Erpobdella octoculata | reverse complement strand
TGTATGTATGTATGTATGTATGTATGTATGTATGTATGTATGTATGTATGTATGTATGTATGTATGTGTTTTTTACAATATTTCGGCACTAAATGGTCATTCAAAGTATGTATGTGTGTATGTATGTACTAGCGGGGGCACGCGGCGTTGCCCGGGGTTTTTAGAGGTTTACCTAATGCGTTTCTTTTTCGCTCCCGTTCCTTCCAGCTTGTGCTCCCCTGTCGCTTTACCGCTCATTTTTTCGCTCTCAGTTCCCCCCTAGATCCGATTCTACATACATACATACATACATTCATACATACATACATACATACATACATACATACATACATACATACATACATACATACATACATACATACATACATACATACATACATACATACATACATACATACATACATACATACATACATACATACATACATACATACATACATACATACATACATACATACATACATACATACATACATACATACATACATACATACATACATACATACATACATACATACATACATACATACATACATACATACATACATACATACATACATACATACATACATACATACATACATACATACATACATACATACATACATACATACATACATACATACATACATACATACATACATACATAGATACATACATACTCCCGCTCCTTATCCGTTCCCTGTCGCTTTCCTGCTCATTCTTTCGCTCTCAGCTGACCCCCCTAGATCCGATATATATATATATATATATATATATATATATATATATATATATATATATTTATGTAATATCACTGATTTGATGAGCAATTTCCTATTGATAAGCCGTAACGGATTCAGAATATTTATTAGGGACATTAATTATTAATTATTTTTTTTATTAATAGACCAGAAGGTATAAATAGCCTTAACAAAGCCTTCATTTATTATTTTCCAATAAACTGCAAAACCATTCTATTGAGCCCGGTATACGATTTGGTGATATCGTAACATTGGTGATCAGAAGTATGATACAAGAATGGTTTTGAAAGCATTGATTAGCCTTTGATACTCGATTTGAGGCGGGAACTTAGAAAACGAGAGCTCAGTGATAAAGGAAGAAAGTCCGAGCTCGTGGACCGCCTCCGGACGTCATTGGAGAACAATGGGTTTGATCCGGAAGAGTATGAGTTCGAGGTAGAAAATGAATTGTTGAAGGCTCTGAATAAAATGGCGGAGGAAAATAGAGCAGCACACAGAGTGGCACAGCAAGAAAGGAAGAAATTTCTTTAACTCCACAATGGTGACACAAACAATTGCGGAAACAAAAAAGACGGTCAAGATGAACCATGCAAGAATGTACAAGATGAACCATGCAAGGATGGTCATGGTGATGCGCCTTGCAAAGATGTGCAAGATGAACCATGCAAAGATGTTCAAGATGAACCATGCAAAGATGTTCAAGATGAACCATGCAAAGATGGTCATGATGATGTGCCTGTCAAAGACGGTCATGATAATGAACCTTGCAAGGATGCTCAAGATGAACCATTCAAAGATGGTGTCAGTGATATTGGATTTATGGAACGTGTTTTCAAAAATCCTTTTTGACAAGTTTCTTGAGAAAGATCTAAAAGATGTGAAGGAAGAAGAAAAAGCAGACAGTTCCGATAAACCGTGCAAAGATGTTCAGGACGAGGCATGCAAAAAAGGCTGTAATGAACCGTACAGATATGGCGACGATGAGCCAAAGAAAGACTCTGTTGATGAGCCAAAGAAGGACTGGATTAAACTACATCAAACGGTTAAGAGACTTGACTGATTTGACCATGTTGTTTGCGAATTGCGGTCAAAGACACGAGAGAAGATCAAGGTATTTTGGTGTTCGTGGCCGAGTCGCATTTCTCAAAAGCGACTATGCTGTTTGGGACGAACAGTATTAAGAAGGGGGTAATAATGTAAAATCACTGATTTGATGATCAAATTCCTATTAATAAGCCTTAACGGATTCAGAATATTTATTAGGGACATTAATTATTAATTATTTTTTTATTAATAGACCAGAAGGTATAAATAGCCTTAACAAAGCCTTCATTTATTATTTTCCAATAAACTGCAAAACCATTCTATTGAGCCCGGTATACGATTTTGGTGATATCGTAACAATATATATATATATATATATATATATATATATATATATATATATATATATATATATATATATATATATATATATATATATATATATATATATATATATATATATATATATATATATATATATATATATATATATATATATATATATATATCTTTATATTTATATTTATTAGTTTTGTGAAAATATATATACTGAAATTCTTTAATAACTAATATATACATATATATATATATATATATATATATATATATATATATATATATATATATATATATATATATATATATATATATATCTTTATATTTATATTCATTAGTTTTATGAAAATATATATACTGAAATTCTTTAATAACTAATTAATATATATATATATATATATATATATATATATATATATATATATATATATATATATATATATATATATATATATATATGTATATATATATATGTATATATATATATATATATATTTGTGTATATTTATTTATTTATTTATTAGTTTTGTTTTTCCTATGAATTAAGTTCAGATGTCGTGTATACTGAAATTCTTTAATAACCAATTATTGCACTCTTTAATTTTCACATCATTTGAATTTATATGAAACTAGCGGAGATACCCGGCGTTGCCCGGGTTTTTTAGAGGTTTTTCTAATGTTTGTCTCTTTCTCTCCCGTTTCCTTTCCCACCTGCTTTCCCACTCCTGTTCGCTTTCCCGTTTTCGGTCGTTTTCCCGCTGCCGGTCGCTTTCCCGCTCCCGGTCGCTTTCCCGCTCCCGGTCGCTTTCCCGCTCCCGGTCGCTTTCCTGCTCCCGGTCGCTTTCCCGCTCCCGGTCGCTTTCCCGCTCCCGGTCGCTTTCCGCTCCCGGTCGCTTTCCCGCTCCCGGTCACTTTCCCGCTCTCGGTCGCTTTCCCGCTCCCGGTCGTTTTCCCGTTCCCGGTCGCTGTACTGTTCCCGCTCACGTTTGCTCTCCCATTCCCGCTCACGCTTGCTTTTCCGTTCCCGCTCGCTGTCCGTTCCGGGTCGCTTTCCCGTTTCTATAATAGACAAACTAACCCACATTCATATATATATATATATATATATATATATATATATATATATATATATATATATATATATATATATATATATATATATATATATATATATATATTGCGAATAAACTGTGGAATCAATAGCTTTTCGTTTAGGTGGCATAATTAATTCGATAGAAAGATTTGAAATTTGAAATTATATTTTTTCAGCCAATTTTCAATATATGACGATGTTTTAAAGGAAATAGTTTTGTACTTTATATATATATATGTAGTTCCCGCTCGCTCACCCGCTCCGCTCCGCTCATTTTGTGACGGATTTCAAATTTTTTTTTTATATTTGATTCCCCTTGACTCTCAAGGTTGTGTGAAAATTTCATTACGATCGGATGAATGGTGTAGCAATGCATAAACGCCATTAACATATATACATACAAACATTCATTTTTATATATATAGATACGTTAGTAAATTGAAAATTTAAACACAATAAAAAATTTCATTGAATTTGCTTATATATAAAAAAAATTTTATGGTTATCAAATGTCATTTTGTTTTTGTTGACTATTTTTATAATAACGGGCGCCGTATTTTAAAACTTCCGTCATTGTTGACGGTCTATCTCTAGTATATATATATTCGAGATTTGGTTGAGGCGTGCTTCTGAAGCGCATTGGTGTCATTTATTGGATGGAAAACGTCTCATAAGAACGCAAAGAAGATATTTCCGTTGTCGTGCGGATTATTATTTATAAACACTAAATATTTCTAAATTTGTTTCAAGTGCGACAATATTTAGAAAGAAAAAAGACCCAAAGCATCCAACACTGTTTGTCTAATTTCAACTCGTAGTGAGTATCCTGTTTTAGACTTAAAACTGTAAAAGATTTTGTAATTGAATTAAATAATGTTCGATTAATTTAATAAAAGAATGCATTATTCAACTCTTAATCACAAAACTGGCTATTTCGTTATCATTTTTCAAAATTGGCGATTCTTGTATGCAGATTTTAAAGCGACAGAACTGATGGTTCAGACAATTAAATGTTGAAATTTAATAAATTCTTTCAGTATTCTTCGTTTTAAGAAAGAATTATACAAGTTGAATGAAATGAATTATTGACAACACGCTATTTCTTTGGTCATTTCGTTATTTGCTTTCTTTTATGTTTTACCATTTTTTAAATTTATTTTAATTTCTCTATCTATATACTTGGTTTTTTCGCTTTTCTCTTATTCTCGGCGTGTTTGCGCGAGTGGATGTGAAGAAACACGTCGCAGGACGTGAATGCATTATTCAGGAAGGCGAGTGTCGCGATGGGTCGAAAGAAATAGCGGACGAAAAAGTGTATGAATGAGTGAATGCATGGAAATGTGGATTTGTGTCTGGATGATGATACTCATATTTATGGGATTTTGGTTGATGGATAAGTGTTCAGACGGCTGATGAATGGTATATAATAATGTGTGTGCAAACTATATAAACTGTATAGATTTGATGAATACGTGCATGAATATGTGGATTTTGAGTTCATGGTTGACGAATGAATAAATGAATATAAGGGAGGTGCAGGATTTAAATTTCAAAATAAAAAATTTTTTCTACGGTGATGGAAATTAGTTTGCTCATGTATAATGACCGTTAACCGTTATAAAATTGTTTAAATAGAATAAAAGAGAATTTGGTGACAAAAACAACGCTTATTTATCGCAATTCTTGTCAATAATATACTCATAATATTAGTGATAAGCCATCAAAACGCTTCTTATAGTTAACTATAAGAGAAAACTGACTCAGAAAAATACATACCAGCGTTGATTTTATTTTTTTCATTTGTTTTTATTTTTGCCAATACGCAAACTATAACTAAATTTTACTCAAGATAAACAATAATTTAAAAAATGTAAATTTTCAATTTAAAAATAAATATAAACACAAAATAATAAGTTTCAAAAAGTCATTTCTTACCTTTTTGAAAATTATTTTAATGCTTGTTTTATTTGCAAAGTCTTCGATTAGACTTTCAAGGTTTAATTTTGAATGTTGAATATTCAATGTTGAATATAGCGACCAGTTTAATAACTGTCGTTATGCAAACTGCTGTAAAATGTCTTGAATTGTTTTATTCAATAGAATCAAACAAAAGAAACTGAATTTGAACTTTTTATTTACTGAGCAGCTGGGTTACCTTTTTTCTTTCTCCCTCTCTTTTTAAAACGCTTATATTAACTTGCAATGGTGTTTGTTTGTTTATTTGTTCGTTTGTTTCAGCGCAAATGTTGTTTTTGAAAACAACGCCTCTCGACTGATCAACGTCGAGCTCGTTTAGTATTTCGATGGATGACATTAAATACATTAATCCGGTTTAAGTTTTTTTTTAATTTTAATGTTTAAATGTTAGTGTTTAAACATTTTTTTAAACACCGCCTGTATACTAATGTACTAAAAGGTTAAAATTAATATTTAACCTTTTACCCGCCAACATTCCCAAATGGGAACATAACTTCAAGAGTTAGTTATTTCTTCAATTATTTTTGTTAACTTGATGAAATTTTGCAGATAAACTGAATAAAGTCGTTAAATGTATTGAGTAAATATTATAAGGCTATGACGTTTAATAGAAATTTGATGAAGGCTCAAAGTTCATCAAAAATTTTCCCAATGGGTACATTTTCAAGGTTATAAATATTTTAAACTTTATTCCATTATTAGAATATTTATATTTGTTTTCCTATTTACCAATGATTTTGAGACACATTGCATGTTAAAAAATTATTAGGTTCATTTTTTGTGTAAATGTTTAACTAAATGTTCCCAATTGGGAACGTTGGCGGTTCAGAGTACAAAAATTCTTATAAAATTGAAAAGATTTATAGAAATATTAGCGGGGTTACCCGGTGTTGCTCGGTTTTATTATCGTTTTTCTCTCTTGCTCAAGTTTTCTTCCCCGCTTGCTCTCCTGCTTCCGGTCGCTTTACCGTTTCCGGTCGCTTTCTCGTTTCCGCTCACGCTTGCTCTCCCGTTCCCGCCCATTTTCTCTTTTCCACTCTATCCTAACTTTTTTTCAGCTTATAAAACGTAAAATGATTTGCTAAAAGTTGTTTGAAGCCTTCAAACGTTGTTACGTAAACTAAATTTAAATTTTATTACCCATTTACCTTTGAATTTCGTACATAGGCACTTTGGCCTGGAAAGGGTTTCTTGGCCCCCCTGAGCCGGGGGATCTAAGTAGGGAGTCCAAGCTGTTTTAACTTTCTTTCCCTGTGTTAGAACTATCTCCTTGCCAAATGTCATCAAGATCGCTCCAGTGGTTCAGATTTCTATAAAGGGCAGACTCACAGACTCACAAAGCGTTGTTCTTATAAAATTTGTAGCCATCAACGTTCCTAAATGGGAACATACCAATATTTCAACTTTTTGATGACGTAGGTCACTGTAATTTTTTGAGAAATCTTAGATACCCTATTAAAACCTGTTAAAAAAAATTTTTTGGCTAGGCAGTTTTCAGCTTTTTGGAAAAACTCCGGAACCCGTAAAACGTTGGCTGTATCTTCACTAATTTCAACTCTCGACTATCAATAGCTCTAATAATCAGCAGATATTTAAAAATTTTGGGCCAACAAGAATTGTGGGCAGCGAGATATTTTCATGGCTACAAAGATAACTTTGAGCAGTTGCACTTATTTTTGAAAATCGTCCGCCTTTCTAAACAGTACTTCTAGTTGGTTGATGAAATGGTTCGAGATTGAAGTGAAAGTGTTATTTTCTGTGCTACTCTTCTAGACCACGGCAAAAGCATTTGCATTGTAATTCTGGATTTTTTTCTTCAAATTCTTGAAGTTGTTTGTTTTTGCGATTTTTATGTAATTTCTGATGCACTGATGAAAACTCAATAGAATTGTTTTTCGGCAATGCCTCTTTTGCCTTTGAAAAGTTTACGGATATCCATGACCTGTGCTATGGCAGTTTTGATGTCTGGCAGTTTTTAAATATTTGCAGAGACCTAGGAACCCGTAGCTGCTGCCATAATTGTGGCTTCGTGTTTGTTCGTCGAACAAGTCAACAGCTCACTGATCCCACATATTTGTTTCTCATAAATACAAGTCTGATTACTTACTTACTTACTAGCTCGTCATCCTCGACTTTGCGAAATCTTATTTCTCTAAAGGATGACAATCGTTGAAATCACAAAAAAGCGATAAATTTATACTGAATGAAATGAGCCTCAAACACAGTTAAAGGCAGTTAAAGCCACCTCAGTTCAACTACAAAACCCAGTACAAGTAGTTTACTTTAAAACAAAATAACTAACTAAAAAGAACAACTGAATGAAAAATGGATGATAAACTAAGGAATGAAGGAGCAAGTGTACATCAATGTTTTCAATAACGACCGTGTTATTTATGATGGGAATTAGCGCTAGTCGCAACAGAAACTTATCTGTAGGAAATGTTCATTGTTTGTTTACATTGACTATCATTTATTAGTTATTTAACAATAAATAAATTAATTATTAATTTGTAATTACTTTTTTCATTTTTTTGTTAATTTGCTAACTTTTGTCATGTCATATTTTCTAGCAGTCAAATTCCTTGACGGACCAGCATTGAGTACCTGATTACTTTATAAAGAAACCGATTCGACAGCAAACATCTAGATCAAATTTGATGACACTATTTGCCAATCGTTGTATCTTGTGTTTGTAGGCGTTTGTATGGCGAAAGTATACGCTGGTGAAAAATGGAAGTGTGCGAATGAGACATGCGCGGCCATCGGAATTTGCGCGGGAGAAATAATCGTAATCGTAATTTCTGCAGCCAGCATCATCGTTATCATGAACCATTACAAAGATCATTATCATCTATTTGTATTACCACAAGCACCATCACCATGAAAACTATCATTATCAATAGCACAGTTACCCTCACAATCGAAATCATTATCAAGACTAACGATATTGATTATGATTAAGGTAGTTATTATTATACACATTAACATATTGCTGTAATACAACTAGCAAAGATATTATTTTATGAGTTATTTAAAAAATAGCAACATTATTGTTTTTCTCCTCTCTCATCAGTACAATAACAAGGCAATATTTACAAATGGCATTTTAAGTACCATAATCCTAAAACCCCCATCCAAAACGACAAATTACTTTTCTTAACATTTCCATAAAATTTTCATTTTCCTTCCATTAAAACAACAAAACATACGCATGCATCTATGTGATTCTCACACCGAAGATTGTCAGAAAAACCTAGAGCAAAAAAATTTTTTTTTTTTATATCTTTGGCAATATCAGCACCATTTTTTTAAATTTGAAACCCACACATGCCAAAATTTGTTTTCTGAGTATTTTGATACTGTTGCTGATAGCAAAATAGTTTTCTTTAAAGGATTTTATTTTTCCGACTTATTAACAATTAGGTAACGTATAGTCTTTGTTCTTTTACTCTGATATTTTGTGTGGCAAATAAATATTTCTAGTAGATACTCTAGCTGCAATTTGAACTACATCAGCACAAAGAAATAAAACTATAAAATGAGAATGAAGAAAACCAGAAATAAAAAAAGAAAAAGTGAGATAGAGGAAAAAGGAAAAAGAAAAAAGTGAAAAAGAGGAAAAAAGAAAAAAATAAAGAAAGAGATGAGCTATAAAGGAGCATTAAAAATAAGTTATGAGAAGCTGTAAAGTAGGCAGAGACATGCATTTGGTCACACTTACGGCAACGTTTTGCAACGTAGCATGACGGGCCGACATTACTTGAAGAATTAAGCGCTGTCGTAGTCCTACTCTGCGCAGACGGGTCAATTAATTATCTTGCCCTAGCCTACTAATACAAATTTATATGTCTTTGTTTTTTCTCAGTTAGGCTTCCTTTATTTATTTTTGATCTTTTTTTCCCTATTACTCTTTTCATTATTTCTGGTTTTCAATTTTTTATTTTACAAGTTACAACCAGTGCTGGGCAAGTTACTTTGAAAATGTGACTAGTTATAGTTACTAGTTACCTGTTTGAAATATAATCAGTTACAGTTACAAGTTACCCATTTTTAAATGTAAGTAGTAACAGTTAAAAGTTAAAAAAAATTGTAACTAGTTACTATGCAGTTACTTTGATTGTACAAAAAAGTACAAAATCTTGCTTAATATTACAAAAGCAATTTATTGATTATAGAATAAACCAATATTTGCTGATAAATAAAATTAAAATTGGCTCTTATTAAAAGCTGTTGTTAAATCATAGTTAAATGCCAGCACTACAAGGCGATTTCGTTTAAGAGTGCAAATCTGACCACCCATGCTGAAAAGTCTTTCAACCCTTGCACTTGGTAATAGCGCAGAATTATATTTCAAGAACTGTTTTTCGATTTTAGGATACATGTGCAGACATTTGTGGTTATGCTATTGTCAATTAAAAATCTGGCTGGTTTTGAATTTACAGATTTACAAGCTTAAACCACAGCCCTAATAAAATCAAAAAATTAATCAAATTCCACTGGCTCCTCTGAAAAATGATTCTCTGTTTTAAACTTGATCTTGTTTTTTAATTTTTTCCTAATGGCAATTTGGCATAATTGTTTCTATTGCCGTGCTGCACAACTTCAGCAAATATAGTTTGCATTTTACAACAAAATGTTTTTCAATTTCATAATGGAGTTGAAAAAATTACCCCTCTCTCTATCTTTCTCATTTTATCTCTTTTTTTTTTAGGTACGTACATAGGTACTGTTGACTTAAGATAACTTTATGAGCCATTAAAGTAAAATAAGAAGCTAACATTTTTGAAACTTTCCTCATTTTCCTATTCTCTAAGAAGTACCTCCATGTTAAATTTCGTTCATTTTGCTCCAGCGGTTTGTATTTGTACAAACGTCAAAGAAACAACCAAAACAAAACAAACAACCATTTATATATATATATAGAAATTTGAAACTTGGTATGCAGACGACAGGTGGTGATGCTTACCACTAAGTGAACAAACTGGTCAGCGACTTCATTGAGTTAAAGCCAATTACTCACTGGAGATCCGGCCTTTTTCGGAAAGTTTAGAGGTTTAAATGTTTCGAATTTTTAGTCAATAAGTCGAATTAAACAACAAAATCATGAATGAAATCTATCAACTCTGCATGACTTTAAAAGCGTTCAACGCAAATTCTCAAAACTGATGTTTTTTGATCATAAGAAGCAAACTGTAAAAAACTAGGTTTTTTACAACCCCCTTATATTTCAGGATTTCCAGTTTTTCCTTGCAAATTTATATTTTAAAACATTCTTAAAATTTATAATGGTAATATATTTAGATAATTATGTTTGATGTGTTGGTGTTTAAATCCATTTTTTTAGAAAATTTTCAAATATCAATGAAATGCATTGCCATAAAAATTGAGCCTATATTTCAAATCACAACTTGATTGGATGACTGGGAGTTTGTTAATTTTCACTTTCAAGGTTTGCAAACAATCAAGCAATCAAGCAAGACCGGTGGTGAAATAACATAAGAGATTTAAACAAGCTAACACGTTGTTCTAATTTCTTGCAAATTCGAATGATCTGAATGTACCGCAATATATATTATTATTGATAAATTTTCCAGCTCGATCGAAAAGTAGGAAGTGTGGTAAAAACCTGTCAATTGGTCATATTATTGTCGCCTAGCACAAAAAACAACCTTTCCACTTTGGATATGAAAATATCTTCTTTCAGTAGCACCTTAATTTGTCCAGATCTTTTTCTATTTTTCTTCGTTTGTATGTATGTTTGTGTGCATGCATGTATGTTTGTGTGCATGTATGTATGTTTGTGTGCATATATGTATGTTTGTGTGCATATATGTATGTTTGTGGGCATGTATGTATGTTTGTGTGCATATATGTATGTTTGTGGGCATGTATGTATGTTTGTGGGCATGTATGTATGTTTGTGTCCATGTATGTATGTTTGTGTGCATGTATGTATGTTTGTGTATATGTATGTATGTTTGTGTGCATGTATTTTATATGTGGGTGCGTTTATACGAATAAGCATGCGTAAGTGTTTTGTGTTTTAATTTCTTTGGACCTCCATTAATTATATTTTTCATATGGTTAAAATTTGGTATTTTCCACCAGCATATTTCATTGTCGTCCTGGCATACGAAACATTCTTCAATGACATAATTAATGCATTATGCATAGTTGTAATGTCTGTTGTTGTTCGTGTGCTGTTGTACGGCAGTTTTTGTTTTGGTCGTTGAGTTGTATTGAATTTGAACAACTTGAAGACAGAAAATAAAATTATAAGACGCCATTCTAAAAAAAAAACTTTTGCCCAAATAACTTGTCTTCATTTTCACCTGTAGGCTTAACTTGAAAATATTTGATAAATTATCTTGGCCAAAAATCTTTAAGACGAGATACAAGCAGAAATATTTTTCTCGCGGAAATTTTTTTTGATAAACTTTGCCCTGCAACTTTTAATTCTTAGAACTTTAGCATTAGCGCCAATGACACAAATCCCCAATGCTTGACAGAAGTAAACAAATCAACCCATAAAAACAAATTTTTTTATTTGTAAAATCAATTTTTACTTTCTTTGAGTGACCTTGATACCGATGGTTTTATTTCTTTGACGTACACTTGTAATTTTTTCAATTTTAAATTATGTTTTTTATTTGTCATTAAATTTTGTCCAACTGACCCAGAAATTTAATAGAATGTATATCTCATTACCAACAATAAAACGCGTCAAAATTTTAGCATGATTTGATGACGGTAAGTATTTACATCATTATTTAATAAAGCAAACACTCTGCAAATTAAAATAAAATATTCAAATACAAATATAATGAGAAGGAAAAGTTGAAAACTTTTCGTAAGTACTAAATTGCCTAAATTTATTAGTTTAACATACACTATTATGTCAAAATCGTTGAAAAGACAAAAAACCAATTATGGCAATGATGATGATAAAGATGATCATGATCATGATCATGACGTTGATGACGACGATGCTGATGCTGGTGATGATGATGTTGATGATAATGATGGCGACGACGATGATAATGATGACGATGATGATGGTGGTATTGATGGTTATAATGATGATGACGATGACAACTATGATGATGACGAAGATGATACGGATGATGATAATGGTGATAATTATGACGACGGCAGCTTCTGCCACAAGTCATTTTTAAGTTTTTTCTCTGAAAAGAAAAATGAAAAAAAAGAAAAACGCATAAGAAAGTAGATATGTCGTCAAGTCAGACATTTTATAAATTGCTACTAAAGTATTCATAAAAACTCTGTAGGAAGAAGTACTCTTT